>CM071862.1:8438027-8466101 GCA_036759665.1 Gynandropsis gynandra
AAGCTCGAAATCATATCGGATAAGTACATGTATACAAGGAATATAAGCGAAAATGACTCTAAAACCTATCTTAATATTGATACACTTTCAGTGTTATCAAACTCTCCAGACCTAAACCTTCGTTTGTCCTCAAACAAAACCAAAGTCTAGCACAAGAAGAATCTAATAACGATGGACACTAGCTCAAAAATTTCGAAGGGTTAGTCATTTTGCAAATCAAAGTGTCACATGGATAAGAGCCTAAGCGTACCGAGTATAGCCTTATGTCTACCTAAAGTACTGAGCCATGAAATCCTTCCTAAAATCTAAGTCTACTTCACAACCCTAGATAACGTCCAAGTGATCTCCATACCGATTTCTCTAAGCTTTTGATATCATTTGAATCTTTTCTTCTCGTTCTTATGCATTTTTTCTTTTCGGTACTTAGATCCACGCTTTGTTCCTAGGACGTCGAAGTCGAAGAGGGTTGGCTTTCTACTTAGACCCAGGTTGCCTATGGCACACTCATAAGGTTGCGCGACCTTAGAGGAGTGAAGAGGTGCGTTATTGATTTTTTATTCTTTTCTCTTCTTTTTTTTCTTTTCTTGATTACACAACACTCTAACCCTTAGGACGTACAATATCGCCTCTACCCACCACTTAGACCCGAACCAGCGAATATCGATGTACTCATGTCAATCTTAACTCGGAATAGCGAAAAAACTTATCCTAGATGACAGCGGAGTATAAGCGTGTGGGATCTAATTCTTGAATGCTAAACATATCAACAAAGCTAAGCTATACGGTATATACGGAGATATGTCTACTTGGTATCGAGATCTAAAGATTGAATTCAACTAGATATGGGTTTCAAACACATCTACTCGACTAATCGGTATCAAAAAGGCTTCTAAGCAAACCTAGACCATTATCCACGATTCAACAAAGTTGCAAAATATGACTAGATTCGAAAAAATTTTCACTAGATCCATTTATTCCTAAACCTAATCCTAAGTCTAAACATGTCGCTCTAAATGTACATCCGTATCGTATCACAAAATGTAAGAATACCCCCCCCCAGACTTGAATTGAACACCGGTGTTCTAGACCTATAAGGGACCTCTACATGATAAAAATTCGAGAAATCATAAAAAGGTGACGAATACACCTGGTGTGTGCGTGTGTCTTTCTCGAGCCGTGATACGTCCGGATGTAGTGACTCTTGCGCTCTAATGCATTTGATAATGTGAAAGACCTATGATACAACCATGGCAATGCAAAGAGTATAACAAAGAGCACTAAATACGTAAGTCTGAACGAGCGTACAAGATAGCTAAACTAAAAACAAGAAAATGATAAAAAGAGGTCCATGAAGATAAAAAAAGAAAAAGAAATAGGAAAAAGGAAGAGATGATCTAATCCTCATCCGCTCCATCGCGGGTAGTCGGTAAGTTCGCTGGCTCCGCCGATGCTCCTTCCCCAGGTGGGAATTAGAATGCCTCCAGCTCGTACGGGATATGAGGACGATATAGAATGGCTCCAATGAGGTAGTCCTGCGGGATCGGAATGTAGGGCTCCTGGTAGTGCGTCATACTGAGCCGATGAAATCGCCGGACGGACTCAGTGAGGTAGTAGGTATGCTGAATAGATTGCTCCTGGAATTGCTGCTGCTCTGCATACCTCGCAGCCTCTATGTCGTACCTCTGCTCCGCCATGAACGACTGGTACCTCGTCTCCTCTGTTACGTACCTGAGGGCGTCGGAGACTCCTTCCATCGAAGGGAAGTCAGAGCGGCTGTGAGGGTACTCTGGACGCACGCGTGCATGTGTGGCGCGTCGGCTGCGGCGGGAGGTGGATCCATCTCTGCTACCCTCGGGCCGATGTGCCCGATGGTCGGATCAATCCTAAATCGGGATCCCTCCTCGTCTAAGCCCGGTACCTCAATCTCGCTGATGTCGACTTCCAAATTCCGACCGTGCTCGTCCTTGTAGCACCAAATGACGTTGTACCTCTCCAATGTGATTGCTCTTCGGTTCCGCAGATTCTGGAGGTTCAACTGTGGTTCCTCTTCTATCTTGTCCTCGGTCAGGATCCCAAGGTTGATCCCGACCCTCCGTGCGATAATAGTGACAATGCCACCGCACATGATCTTCGTATCTATGCAAATCTTCTTGGTGGATATGTCAAGGAAATGCCCAATGATCAGTGATGCCAAGTCGACGGTCGTGACGTCCAACTCATCGTCCGCGATGTGCGTCTGCACCACCCGCCTCAGGTAGCCCAACTCGGTGTGGTTGAAACCACCTTGTGCTCCCTTTCCTAGTATAGAGGAAACTAGGAAGTAGTGAAAATACCTCAGGGCGGGGTGGCGGATGTGGCTCACCTTCGACCTCGTCGAGTACTCGCCATATGCTATCTGAGCCCAAAATTCTGCTTGACGGTTCCGGTTGATCTCGGGTAGCTTCGCATATACGCTGTGCGGAACGTCAAGTATCACGGCGAACTGTCGCGCGGTGAGCCGGTAGCTCTGCCCTAGCAGACGGAACTCCATAAAAGTCTTCTCTCGGTCTCCAGACTCAGTAAAGAAGGCGGTGAAGGTCACGAAGAACTCCGCTGTGAGTTTGCGGTAGGTGTACTCCTTCGCTGTCCGCAATCTCGTCCATTCCAAGGTGTGAAAGATGACATCAATGTGCTCCCTGATGCGGAGAGCACTCATCGCCTCGGAGGATAAGAAGCGGGATGGGAAGATCCGCGACTGAAGTTCAGCGAACCTCGACTTATGGCGGGGCAAGAAAAACTTCGTCCTGTAGTTGTACTGCTGATGAGAGGCGGTGATCGGCATGTACGGCGTCAGCTTCGTAATCATATCCGACCTCGCTGGCCATCCGTGCTCTGGGTCATGTGTGTCAGATCGACGTTTCTTTGAGCTCTGGGAAGTTTTAGAGGTCATCTGCAAAACAATCGGAAGACAAAAATCACTATAAAATTCGGTTTGCAAGATGCCCGATCGGGTACCGGTGTGTCGCCCGATCGGGTGAATGGTGTCGAAATACCCCGTGAGTCGTGCCCGACTCGGGCGAGAACGTCGCCCGATCGGGTGAATGTCTGTGCTGCCCGATCGGGTGCTAGCCTTGCCCGATCGGGTGGGATCGCGAATTCGCGATCTGCAGTTCGCGAATTGCGATTAATCCGACCAAAATTACTCTAAATCTTCCTAATCAGACCTAGATCTAACCCATACCAATCCTAATCTCAAGATAGTTCACGATTTTTCCTGGATTTCGCGATTAGAATGAGGGAACTTTCAGATTTTTGGAGAGAAAAGGGGGAGAAGTTTTCCCTGAGTAACCGAGCTCTAATCTTTGCGGTGAAACGGCGGCGATACCCAGGCGGCTCCGGCGACTTGATTCCGGTGTGAGAGGGTTGCAGGTGAGAAAGCACGATCGGGTATTGGATTTGTGAAGTGAATGGCCGCTCGGGTTACTCGAGTTTTTAACCTAAATAAGTGATATTTGCTGGAGAAAGTAATGGAAACGTTGCCCGATCGGGTTACTCGAGTTTTAACTTACCGTATAAAGGTTCCTCTGCCCGATCGGGCACTCTGAAGACGCCCGATCGGGTGCTCCCGATTTGACCTACCCGGTCCGGTCTTGTGCAAGGCTGCACGACCAGGTTCTCCTTAACCTGAAACTGCCCGATCGGGTAGAGAATTCTTGCCCGATCGGGTATTGCTGCAAAATCGATAAATTAGACGAGGAAAACATATGCAGCAATAACCGATAGATCACCAAATTCCTAGATCCTATAAAATTGTCCAAAATAAAAATTTAAAAAGAGGTCTGTAAATACAAAAATAAAACTACTAAAGGATATGGGGCTCGGGTTGCCTCCCGAGAAGCGCTTGTTTAAGGTCGCGAGCCTGACCAAAGCACGCTACTTATCAGGTGGACGTCCTCGACGTCGTCTTGTCCGTAGCGTTTCGCGTGCAATATGTGCTCGATATGGTGTGGCACGCGAAATTGCCGAATTCCTCGCACGATCGGTGTTGTCATCCCTAAGATCGTCCATAATACTCTCTATGTTTGGGGCTGGATCGTGCTGTCCAAACATTCTGGTTGAGCTGCTCCTAGGTCCGGTTGCATACTCCATGCAACCGGTTAGGCGTTTGTCGTTCGTTTCCTTCAGCTTTTCCAAAGATGTTGTGCGTGTGAGCCTTTCGGGTGAAGGCTTCATCTTTACCCTGGACGTTTGGTGTGGCATCTCGGCATCTTAGGATCGTTTATGTATTGATTTTCCGCTCCACATTTAGCTAGGGTTGTGTGGAAGTCATGGTTGGAGGATTCCTCTTTCCTTTCGTTGTTGAGCGGCTCGGTTGGTACCTTGTAGCTACCTTCTTCAACCGCTACGCGATTCAAATCTAAGGAATCCTTGATCTAAGCTTCCTCACAAGTCTCCTCGGCTAAACATTCAAAACTGCCCTCGGGGAACACGAAATCGATATGGCATGGTTGCTCAATCGTGTCCACTAAGCTGAATTCTTCCTCTGCCTCGGGTTTCTTCGTGTACTCATTAACGTCTGTAGCCTCATCCATTGTCGTGTTAGACCCGTAACTCTTCTCCAATCAAAGATGGACTTGGCTGATCTACCGTCTCACAATCTCTTAGGTAGATTTCGCTGACATATTCACGAGGATAATATTCCAAACCTTCCGATGCAACCTCTTGCGGTTGCAATGCCCCTTGTGCAAGTTCTGAAGCTTGCACGCCCAATGATCCAAATAAATCGCCTATCTGCTCATTGGCGCTTTCTTGTTCCGCCTCCACTCCCATGAATAAATAGTCTCGATTCTCAAGCATTTCACGGAGGTAGTTGTACGTGGCAGGATATTCGTGGGCCGCTACGGATTGAATCGAGTATGGTCGAGGCACATAGGATTGATTGCTCTGAGTTTGGGGTTCCGTCAATGGCTGGAAATTCCCAAACGATGGTTGTGCATTCACCATACTCTCGGTGTTCCTATACGGGATGTATGCATAATCGCTCCATTCGTGATTGTAGGTATTCCCGTAAGGATGAGCGTAGCTGTCATAGATCTCCTCTTCATACCCCCAAGCATTTTGTTCCCATGATCGCTCTGAGTATTGCGGATGGTATAATTCGGAGAACTTACAACGAAACTCGGAAATCTGATACTTCAATTCAGCTATGTTGGCACCCGAAGAGTTGAAGTCGTCCATGTTACCTCGCAAGATAAAGGACATCAAACTCGATTAAGCTCTATGATGTAAAGATATATATATATATTTTTTTCATTTTTTTGACTCTATTAAAGAAAAGAAAAAACAAAAACAAAAACAAACAAACAAAAGAAGACTCCGGAAAGGACTAGATCTTTATCTAGCTAATTCCTAGTCTAGGCCGTTTTTAGTCCCCGGCAACGGCGCCAAAAACTCGGTGTGGTATAAACACGAGTTTTAAATATTCCTAGACCACTTCACCGCAAGTATACGGATCGTGTAGTACCAGGGTCGATCTCTAGGGACTAAAGCAGCTAAACTAAGAATAAAACTAAACTAAGATGGAAAAGAGATAGAAAGGGATGTGATCCTAAATTTCTAAACTAACCTAAGTGGTGACAACGAAACTAGGTTGGGGATAAAGTCAGATATGATAAACACTATGGGTGTACGGGATACCGGAAATTGCATAGATGAAACAACTAAGAATCATAGATCTATCAACTATTCTTGAAAACAGGAAATTCATACCCTAAGGTGAGGAGTGATTCTTCCGAGCCTAAACCTCCTAACCATGGATACGTGCAACCCTACCTTCCAGCAGTGATTAACCTGTACCATGGCAGCATTACGTGCGCAATCATTATCCCTAAGATGACTAACCGACCGGTCAGATTCTCATTAGCCAAACTTAATCTACAACTTAACAGGTCCGGATTCATCCTTTAACCTTCCAGCAAAGTCTGAAATCCTATGTCGCTGAGCGGTCAGCACTAGCGTAAGAATGATAATACTAAGTGTAGAACCGTAAATCAAGAATAAATTAATAGAACTAAGCATTAACGCAAATCATCGTTCATACAATACAAATCTGATATCCCTACCCGCAGTAGGGACTCTACTCCCTCATGGAGAAAATAAAAGATGAAGATAACATAATCCTATACATGATAGACTCTAAGGAATTTGATGCCTCGACCTTCCCTATCGTGTTACCGGTGCAAGGATTGATGTTTCTCTTCTTCTCCGATACCTCCCGAGCCTTCCCCGATGTTTTTCCAGCCTTTCCTTGCCCTGTTCGTCGCCCCCCTTTGCCCTAGATCTATTCTGTTCCTTAAATCCGCTCGTTTGAAAGTTAGATCTAGGTTGTTGCGAATTACACGGCCTGCTCGGGCACAGGTGTTACCCGGTCGTGCTGAGGCTCGCCCGGTCGTGTTGCTTCATAATGCCCGATCGGGTGGCACTCACCCGATTGCTTGGTTGAGCGGCCCGAGTCGTGCAAACTCTCGGATCGGGTAAGGCTACCCGATCTCGTTGCCTTTGTGCCCGGGTCGTGCAAGGTGTGCGGATAAAACCCCGTAGGTTTTACCCGAGCGGGTGGATGAATAGTGCCCGACCGGGCACCCTTGTCTCCTTGAAATTTCTCTTTTCCGCTCGTTGCTCGGGTGTTCCATTGGGTTCTGAAGCTCGATCTTGGCTCTGAGTAGATATGTCTTCATTTCATGTGGTTTTGATCTGGAATCCGTCATTTTAAGCTCATTTAGGCCTTGTCGCCTAAAAACCTGAAAACCAACAAAACGGGTGTGTGAACCGCATAATCATATCGGATATGTAAGTCTCTATACAAGATATATGCGAAAATGGTGCTAAAATCTATCCTAATATTGATACACTTTCAGTGTTATCAATGACACATCACATCGTCCATAACAAATGTCATTTACAAGAAAATATTTAGTGGCCTACAAACCCACCAAGCAACACTGAAAATAAGTAACTAATTCTTATATTTCATAATCTTATCATATATGCATGATTGATTTATTATTATCTCATAAATTTTGCACAAAAGCTCAACATCTCATTGATAACAACATGCTCGGATAGTCAATGAACGATTGGATTAAGTACATCATTTACGTAAATCTTATATTTGTTAGAGGTAATTGATATTGCATTTCAACTTCTATTCATTTTTTGGTGTTAATAGTACTATTTAAATAAAAATAATCATTGATATCTTTCAATTAGAAAATAATTTCAAATACTATTATTTTTTCAAATTATTTGAGTTGTTAAATATATAACAAAACAACCAAGGTTATTTTAGTTCAATAAAGATGCTCACATTAACTTTTTCATGATATTGTGATTTCTAAATTCATATGTTGTGAGTTTTAAAATATTTATTCAATAAAAAAGTAAAATTCTATTTATCAAAATTTTTCTCATCGAAACAAACAGATTAGTTATATCCTACACAATACACGGTTTCTACCTAATTTATATAATTATTTGAACAACTCAAATTTTGAAGTAAAAATTACGAAATAAAACAAAAAGAAATATAATTAATAATAGAGATGGGAGAGAGAGTAGTAAATGAGAAATATTCACACTGCCCGAAAAATTCCAACGAAAGCTCTCTAGAAACATCAATCCTACCCTTCCTAAAAAAAGTTCCAAAAGATACTATGTTTATACCAGTTATGCCATTCATCTTGGCCTTTTGGTTTTCGATGCCCACAATCTCCACCTCATTCTATCGATTCTTGTAAATTCCCATTTTGTTTCATCGTTCGTAAAGGATTTGCGTTCCGGTTTGCATGAACGATGACTCTTTTTTCGTACCATGTTCTTTCGAAAATATTTTTTTATCTTTTCTGAAAGCATGTCCACGGGGGAGAAATCTTATATGACAATCAAATCAACATGTTTTATTTTCATGTACTAGTCGAAATGAATCTGTATCCTCCATAAATTATGGACATCCAATCTCCCGTACGTGCTTCATCCACATAACATTCAATAGGCAGGAATGTCGCTAATTGTCCACGACAAGACAACTTTCAATGTGAAATTTTGCTTCGTACTCACGTTATAAGCAAGAATTACATCGTTCCACAAATGTCTTAATTCATGAATTAAGGGCTGCAAAAAGACATCAAAACGTTTCTTCAGATTTTCTGGTCCTGGAATCAACAATGTTAGAAACATTATTTCTCTTTTCAAACACATATCTGGAGGAAAATTATACAAAGACAAAATCACCGGCCATAGAGAATATTGACTTCCAGATTGTCCATATGGACTTAAACCATCGATGCATAGGAAAATATAAACATTTCTTATTTCATACGTAAACTTGGGAAATATTTCATTGAAATCTTTCCAAGCGTTACCATCCAATGGATTCTGCATTATCCCTTCACCCGTCAAGTGTTCTGTGTGCCATCTCATTGTCGCAGCAGTTTTTTCAATTCAAATAACCTTCTCAACCTGTTTGCTACAGGCATAAAGAATTTTTACGTTACATATTTATGTGAAGATGGCTTTTTGGACGAACTCTACTTACACCACAAAATTTACATTCCAATAAGTCTTTATCATTTCCCCAAAACAACATGCAACTATTTCTATAAACATCAATTTTCTCATGTGGCATTCCCAAATCTTTAAAACATTGTTTGTTGCATAGTATGTCTCGAGAGCTTGATTATTTTTCGGTAAATATTCACGCATGTTTTTGCAAAATGAATCCATGCAATTTTCAGCAACATTGTAGTCTGTTGTAGAATCTACGGCAGGTCGATCGATTGAATCTATCGATTAGGATAGTAGTCTTAATGCATCTATTGGGTGAGATTACACAATCGGAAGATTGGTAGTACGCATGCTAGGTAGTTGATAAGTCTACGCCAGTCAGTTCCTATATTAGAGCTTGAATTCCCTGAACTCGTGATAATATCTAAGACCATGATCTTGTTAGAACTTCATTGCGTCATCGTGTATCTCTTGAAATCTGTGGTGTTTAGTTTATTGAGTTTAATCTGCTAGCTAGTTAGTTAGTTAGTTTATTTTTATTTGCATTCCCATCACTTATTGGTTCTACACGTCTTATTCATTAGTTTACTAGCTTTAGAGTTGCATTAATTCCTTGTGTTCGACCCAGATACTACACGATCCGTATTCTTGCGGAAGCGTTAATCTAGGTAAATTATTACTTGAGATTAACCACATCAGGATTCATGCATGACTACTAACTAAACGACACCAAACGGTGTTTTTTAGCAAGCCTAGACTTTTGTTCCCGATTCAATCTTAAAGACAAATATAAACGACAATGACCTTCACGACAACCTTTATATATAGGTTGTTTCACCGAATCCAATAGGTTAAAAAATCGGTGTGCCTCATTGTTCGACATCTATTCATATGTTTGTTCAACAACTCCAGGAAAAGCATATGACACCATTTTCCACATCTGGATTGGTCGTCGATGCTTCATAAAAAACTTCTTCATTTCTTTCTATTTCTTGTGCTTCTTGCACAATATCTCTAATGCCACAATTTTCCTCGTGAAATAACCAAATTTCGTGATTCTCTACGAAACCCATCATGTAGAGATGTTTGCAAACAATTTCTTGCAATAACAATTTTGCATCTTTTGTAGACACATAACATTTTCTCGCATTAATTATTGAGTAACTTCCTCGGTTACAAATCTCATGATGTTCCAATCAATGTAATAATTCTTGAGTACCTTCCTCGGTTACAAATCCTTTCTTTTATACATCCACTCTCTCGATCTAGGTATATCTCTATTTCAAGAAGACGACATTTTTTTAAAATATATTTTTTATGGCTTAACTGTAGAAGCCTTGATTCCGATCAATAAATAGTGATTTTTCAACGGGCATCTGTTGAAACCCTCAATGGATGCCCGTTGAAACGTCACGTTAAAATATTCTATCAGTAACCTCGAAATGTACAATTTCAATGGTCATACATTGCTATTGTCAACGGAAATCCGTTGCACACTGCAACGGATATCTGTTGGCCAAATTTTTTTTTTAAAGATTTTTCTTTGGATCTTAGCAACAAATAACATCAATTACTCGTCCGTTAACAATCGCAATGGATTGCAACTGATATGACCATTGAACATTCTAGAACATCCGTTGTAAACTCATATCAACGGACGAATCCATTGATCCGTCCGTTGATATTACCTGTTTTTTGTAATGGATCCAATAACACTGATCAGG
The DNA here is from genome assembly GCA_036759665.1 of Gynandropsis gynandra. NCBI lineage: Eukaryota > Viridiplantae > Streptophyta > Magnoliopsida > Brassicales > Cleomaceae > Gynandropsis > Gynandropsis gynandra. The sequence continues at coordinate 8,448,293 of CM071862.1, forward strand.
AACAATATTAATTCTCCTTACATATGCAAATGCCCATTGTTCATTCGAATAGAACTTTGAACAAAAATTGTGGATTTGTATATCATCAGAACATCCTTTGGTAGTGGCAAGAGCATGGACACACATATATTTATCAATATCAAAGGCGCTACAAATACACATTTGATTTATCAAATCCACTAAATAATTTTTTCCATAATGATATTGAATTTGAGTGTAAATTTGTTTAGTTCATGCACCTCGATTTCCTTATCCTTTAATCGATAATTTTTCTCTTATTCTTTAATCCATAATTTTTCTCTCTCCTCTAAATCACCTCGATTTCCTTATCTCCTATGACACGAAAATTACTGCTCTCCCACTCCACATCAGATTCGGCATGAGTAGCTTGAAATCAGCATCAAAATCGCCGCAAGTAGCTTGAAATCGACATCACATTCGCCTTGAATAGGTTGAAATCATTTGTTGTTAACAAAGAAGCTTGCAATTAAGCACGTTTCGCAGAAAAATAAGGTATATATAGTGATTTTTTCGTGTTTCTCTTGTGTTTTTCGTGTTTTTTTGTGAATTGGATAACCCAGTGAGTAGTGAGTAATATGTATATATTCGATTCTCCCTTTTTCAAAATGAGTCTTATATTGATATAGTCAAATCGAGTCATATTTATTAAAATTTCAAATGATCGCAATGAGTGGCAGTCTCTTCGAGTCGCACGATCGCACTTGGTCATAAATTCATATTGAAACACATGGTCGCAGTGGGTCACAAAGTCTCATCGAGTCGCACAGTTGCACCGGATCATAGATTCTCATCAAGTCGCATTGAGTCACAAAGTCTCATCCAGTCACACGGTCACACTGAGTCACATAGTCATATGGAAACACATGGTCGTAGTGGGTCACGGAGTCTCATCGAGTCGCACGGTCGCACTGGGTCACAGAGCCTCATCAAGTCGCACGATCGCCTTGGGTTACATAGTCATATTGAAACAGAGGGCCACACTGGGTCATATAGTCTCATCAAGTCATACGGTCACACTGGGTCACAGAGCCTCATCGAGTCGCACGATCGCACTGAGTCACATAGTCATATTGAAACACAGCGTCACACTGGGTCACAGAGTCTCAGCGAGAAACACATGGTCACAATGGGACACAGAGTCTCATCATTTCGCACGGTGGCACTGGGTCACAGAGTCTCATCGAGTCGCAAGGTCGCACTGGATCACAAAGTCTCATCGAGTCGCAAGATCGCATTGGATCACAAAGTCTCATCGAGTTGCACAGTCGCACTGGTCACAGATTCATTTTGAATTTGAAACACATGGTCGCAGTGGGTCACAAAATTTACTCTCCATTCTCAAATTCTTTGAAAAATCTTTATGACCTTTGAGACCTTCATCACAAAGGTCACATGGTGGAAGCAGGGCGTCGTGTTATCTCTATGTTACTCAACGTCTCGATAAACAACAAACTCAGTCTCTATGAAGTCACAAGTAGGGGTGTAAAATGACCTAACTCGACTGAGCTCGCCTTCAACTCACCAAAAATCAATTAGGCTCAGTTCGGCTCATTTCTTAAACGAGCTGGAAAATCCCAGCTCAGCTCAGCTCACTTCTAGTTCGCCAAAAAACGAGTTGGCTCGCGAGCCAGACTATTTAATAATAAAAGCGGAGTTCCATCTCTTAGCAACATTCATGGATAAAACAACTTCATAACTATCAATACCATCTTCTACTTCTATGCATTTCTCGAGTGCATCCATTCTTCCCTTCGACCCTTGGACATACTTCGTACTCTCTCTAATTTTACTCACATCATCAGCAAGCGACATTAAACCATCTTGCACGATGAGGTTTAAGATATGTGCACAGCATCATACATGAAAGGATTCACCATCGCACAACAAGTTATTATCTATGCACAATCTCTCCTTCAAAACCTCTTGTAAAGAATCATTAGCTGAAGCATTATCAAGGGTAATGGTGAACACTTTCTTCTCTATCCCTTATTCTTTCAAAAAATCATGGATTTTAATAGCTAATGCTTTGCTGGTATGTGGAGGAGGCATATCAACAAAAGAAAATATTTTACTATTCAACTTCCAATCCTCGTCAACATAATGTGTTGCCAAACATATATAACCTTCACCATTAATACTCATCCAACAATCTGAAGTCAAAGATATCCTACTAGAAATTGTTTCCAACTCAGACTTCACTCTCGTTTTATGCTTCGAATAAATATCATAAACACAAGAAGCTATAGTGTTTCTACAATATAACTTAAACTTCAGATTCAGATTGTATATCCAATCTCTCAACTCCACATATTCAACAAAAGCGAAAGGGAGATCATGTGATATAATACACTTAGTTAACTTCTCCTCGACAATTTTTTTATCAAACTTTTTTGTTACCTTCAAATTTCCTTTGGCATCCTTAAACATTCCTTTAATATCCTTAGCTAAAGGTTTCGTAGGACATATTTGCTTCAAATTTCTTACCAAAGTAGAAGTTCCTTGAGAATTCGGCTTTTGAACATAATTTTGATTGCAATGGATACACATCACATTAGTTTCATTTACTCTTTTCAAATGATTCCATACATCTGATGTACGTTTATTTTTCCTTTTAGAATAGAGACTTACTTGAACTTCAGTAGATTCGATACCTTCGTACTCATCATCTTCTACATACATTCTCAACTCCCCTTCTGTTACCATTCTTTCGTACGAATCCATTTCATTGTATCTCTCAATTATACTGCATATAATAAAAACAAAAAATAATTTAGTTTTCAAACCTTCACTAACAAAGAGAGAAAGCAAAAGTTACAAGTTACAATAAACTAACCTCATAATCTTAAGACATAAGGAAATGGCGAAGACAGGATGAAACTGCGGGGAAGAAGGAAACGATGAAGACAGGAGGACATGTGGCAAAGACAGAACGAACACTGAACATCATGAAGAATGAAACAACGAGAACAGAAGGTTGATGCGGCGAAGAAACAAACAGAAGGAAACGACGAAGACAGAAGATTGATGTGGTGTTGTTGTCTAGGAGCAGTGAGCACAAGAGAGAGGACGTGTGGCCACTGACCAGGAGAGACGACAGTAGTGAGGAGACGACGTGTGGCCGTAGACCAGTAGAGAGGACGGTAGTGAGGAGACGACGACGGTGTTGTTGTTCTGGGAGAATTCGATGGCGGTGTTGTTGTCTGGGAGAAGTAGGCGGTGGTGATTGTTTAGGAGGAATGAGCAGTGCACACAGGAAAAGGAAGAGTCCACCGTCCACGACGTGTTGAGGAAGAAGATTCAATTTTTTTTATTCTATTATTAAAATATATCAATAATTAGAAAAAAGAAAATAAATACATTATAATATATATGTTTAATTTATGTCTTACAAAATAATTAAATATTATTTTTTCTTTATTTTGTTATTAAAATATACCAATACTTAGAAAAAGGAAAATAAATACATTATAATAGATATGTTTAAACAAAATATTATTCTTTATTAAATGCAATATTATATTTGATATTCAAAAAAGGAAAATATGTGATTTTGTACATGATTTTTTTTCAACTCGCGAGCTAGCTCATCTAAACTCTAACTCGTTTTTGGCTTAGCTCGCCAGTTCGTTTTTTAAACGAGCTAGAAAATAACCAGCTCAGCTCGCTTAAATATGATCCGAGCTAGAGTTGACTCGCGAGCCGACAGCTCATTTTACACCCCTACTCGCAACACAAATCCTTACAACGTGGATGGAGGACATTGTATTGTATTTGCATTACTTAAGGTCTTGGTAATCGGCGGACTCAGACATCGTGTTGTATTCGTGCAACTTAAGGTCACAGTTGCATGTGAACTTGGAGATGGTGTTGAGTCACACACGAGTAACCGTGGAGATGGGGCTGAGTAACCTCAATCGTATGCGATGTGTCTCTCCGATGTGTCTCTAAACTCTACAAATGTGACCTTTGTAACCTTTGAGATCTTTTGTAACCTTCTTTTTCTTTCCATTTTTGTAACCTTTGTGACCTCTTGTAATCTTCTTTTTCTTTCCCTTTTTTAACCTTTGTGACCTTTGTATCATTATAAATAAATCTATATTTAAACGTTAAAATGTTTTAATTTTCATCTATTGTTCGTAATTACGTGAAATCTGTAAATTCATCGACCCTCAATTGTCATCAAGAATAATTAATAAATTAGAATCAAGTTTAAACGAGAAACCATTTGACTCATGTGATCTAATATGACCCTTGTGAGACCCTCAATTGGTATAAGTTAGAATCAAATTTAAACGGGAACCCATCCGACTCTTGTGACCCAATATGACCCTTGTGCGACCCTCAATTGGAATAAACTAGAATCAAATTTATACGGGAACTCATCCAACTCATGCGACCCAATATGACCTTTGTGTGATCCTCAATTGGAATAAATTAGAATCAAGTTTGACTCATGCGACCCACTATGAACCTTGTGTGACCCTCAATTGGAATAAACTAGAATCAAGTTTAAATAGGGGTGTAAAATGAGTTGGCTCGGCTCAGCTCGACTCAGCTCGCCTTCAGCTCGCTAAAAAATGAGCTGGCTCAGCTCGGCTCGTTTTTTAAACGAGCTGGAAAATCCCAGCTCAGCTCGACTCGCCTGTAGCTCGCCAAAAAATGAGTTGGCTCGCGAGCCAGACTATTTAATTATTTTGAATTAGTTGTGATAGCATATATGATAAACATATCAAACGAACCAATTAAAATATCGAAAATATGAAACATTAATTCAAACATAATGTTATAAAATATCATTGTACTAAATAAAAAATATCCTTCTCGAATAAAAAGTATAGAATATCATTGTATTAAATTCGACCGCTTGTAACTTTACTAAATTGTGTCTTTATTTTGTTATATCAATTATTAGAAAAAGGAAAAATACATTATAATAGTATACTATGTTTAAACAATATATTATGTTTTAATAAATTAAATATTATATATGATATATAGAACAGGAAAATATTTTATTTTTGTACATGATTTTTTTTCAGCTCGCGAGCCAGTTCGTCTAAGCTCGGACTTGTTTTGGGCTCAGCGCGTCAGCTCGTTTTTTAAACGAGCTAGGCTAGATCCAGCTCGGCTCGCTTAAATATGGTCCGAGCTAGAGCTGGCTCGCGAGCCGGCAGCTCATTTTACACCCCTAAGTTTAAATGGGAACACATCTGACTCATGCAACCCAATATGACCCTTGTGCGACCCTTAATTGGAATAATCTAGAATCAAGTTTAAACGGGAACCCATCCGACTCATGAGACCCAATATGACCCTTGTGTGACCCTCAATTGGAATAAATTATAATCAAGTTTAAAAGGGAACTCATCCACCTCATGTGACCCAATATGACCCTTGTGCGACCCTCAATTGGAATAAATTAAAATCAAGTTTAAACAGGAACTCATCCGATCATGCTACCCATTATGACCTTTTTACGACCCTCAATTGGAGTAAATTAGAACGATGCATAAACGGGAACCCATCTGACTCATGCGACCCAATATGACCCTTGTGCAACCCCAAACTAGAAAAAATTAGAATGACTCATACCATCCGACTCATGTGACCCATGTGACCCATGGGACCCATATGACCTATGTGACCCTTCCGACCCATGTGACTCTTGTGACTCATCGTTTCGAGGTCAGATTCCTGTCTTCCGACCCATGTGACCCATGTGACACTTTTGACCCATGTGACTCATGTGACTCGTCGTTTCGATGTCAGACTCCTATCTTCCAACCCATGTGACCAGCTATGCTTTTTTTTATACGCGTGTCTCCGACACACTCTCATCTGTCCATCCATCTCTCTACCATTAAAAAGTTCATCAAGTTCTCTAAGTCTTACCATCCCACCCATTTGAGATGAGATTGAATTGGAAGAATCCTATCACTTTCCTCTCTTAGTTTACGTCTCTAACCCCAAACTCTATGAAAAATCTTTGCGACCTTTGCGACCTTCGTCACAAAGGTGACATGGTGGACGTAGGGCATCTTGTTGTCTCTGTGTTACCCAAGGTCTTGGTAATCGGTGGACTCTTTCTCTATGCATTCACTCACAAGTTGTAGAGGGTGACCTAGGTAACGGTGTTGGGTCACTCTTGAAATGTGACCTTTTTCACCTTTGCGACCTTTGTGACCTTTTGACCTTTTTTCCTTTTTCTTGTCTCTGTGACTTTATCACCTTTGTCAATCATTATATATAAATAAATCTATATTTAAAACACATGTGTTCCTCATTATACACATGTATTCGCAACTATTGTTCCAACTATGTGATAAAGGACTACTGTGTAAAAATGTATTATTTTGATTGGTTTATGTCCTTCCATCCTCATAAATTCTTCAAGTTCGCATCTATTGATCCATATATGCGATCATACGACCCATGCATTTCTTTTTTAAGAATCAATGTAGACAATAATATCAATAATATCGACATTTGAACAAATGTTAAATGTATTGTTTTGAAATTTTTTTCAAACTCATCCGACGGGTTCTTAAAATACTACTATTACTTTTGAAACACATGAATTCTTCCTGAACTTATTGGGACACAAGGGTCAAAATTCGTTTTAACCATTTTTTGACATTGTAAATGTGTTATTTTTATTGGTTTTTGTCCTTTCATGTTTATAAATTCATCGAGTTCGCATCTATTGATCCATATATGCGACAAACGACCCATGCGACCCATGCGTTTCTTTATTGAAATGCCATTATCAAAATATTTTTAGTTGAAGATGTCTAATTAAGAATCAATGTAGACAATAATATAAATAATATTGACATTTAAACAAATGTTAAATGTATTTTTTGAAATTTTCTCAAACTCATCTGACGGGTTTTTAAAACACTACTATCACTATTAAAACACATGCATTCGTTCTACACTCATTGGGACACATGGGTCAAAATCCATTTTAACCATTTTTTGACGCTGTAAAAGTATTATTTTGATTGGTTTCTATCCTTCCGTCCTTATCAATCCATAAATTCATCGAGTCCGCATCTATTGATCCATATATGCGTCCAAACAATCCATGCAACCCTTAATTAGCATAAATTAGTTTGATGTTGTAAATATATTATTTTGATTGGTTCCAACCTTTCATCATTATAAATCCATAAATCCGTCGACTTCGCATCTATTGATCCATATATACGACCAAGTGACCCATGCAACCTGCAATTAGCATAAATTAGTTTGACACTGTAAATGTATTATTGTGATTGGTTTTTGTCTTTTCATCCTTATAAATCCATAAATTCATCGAGTTCCCGCTGAACGTTTCACTAAAATTTCAAAAAACATAACAGTGTGGTCAAAGTTGGTCACAGCCTTTCTCTTCCGTCGATTCGATGTCAGGGTCTTGTATTCTCGAATTCCAGTATTTCTTTTTTTCAAATAACGACACACACTCTCTCTCTCTCTCTAACTCTCATAATCTTCCACCCATCTTTTTCTCTAACACTCATAATCTCTTTGCTTTGTCTCCGATTGAAAAATATCTTTGAAAACATATCTATCGAAAACGCCAAATTTCCCTCATTTCATCCAACTCATTCTTCCGAACAATCTGGGGCACTACCTTGTAATTCCTTCATCTCTCTCATTCTGTATGTTACATGAAGAGAATGTAGAGATATGATTTTGTTTTTGCTTCTTTGTTACACGACATTTCGAGGAAATTCTCCGATGAGCCAATTAAAAGGGAAAACGAGGAATAATAACACGACAACACTTAGATCATATATGTCTTACAAAACATGGGAAGTCAAGTTGGATGGTTCCAGATTCACTGACATATGGAAAGATTTCTCCAAGGATCATGATTTTCGTATCAGGGATTTCGTAGTTTTTTGTCACGAAGGTGACATGGTTTTTCACGTCACCAGTTTTGGAGACGATATGTGTATTCTGCAATATGCATCATCATCAAACGCAGAATCAGGGTCATATTCTTCTACTCAGACATTTTTCTACGGCAACCACCACTCATTCAAATTTGGTTGTGGATACATTGGTAAGTGACATCAAACTAATTCATCATATATCACTTTAATCATTTCTACTGATGTAACTTGGGTGATGGTGCAGACCTTTCTGATAGGGTTTGCGAGGTCGAACGATCTTATCGGTAGATGATCATCTCGTTTTCATATGTAGTTCTTGCACGATTTTAGAGATGTTTACGATAAAATGCTATGTTTACGTATGGTTTTGTATCCGTTTTACTCATTTTCGTGTTTTCATGTTCTTAAAGGTTTTAATGTGTATTCGGTTCATTTTGGAGCTAAAGGACGTACACGAGACAAAGAACCAACATCGAAGATCATCACGGAACAAACGGGACAAGAATCGGCGAAGAACACACATAGCCCGCGCGGGGTACACCCTTGCCCGTGCGGGCATTTAGTTCGGCAATGCTACGAGCCACTGGTCCAACAACTTGAGCATGAGTCGGGCAAGTACTACTCACGGTCGGGGCATCAGCCCGAGCGGGGCACATCCCAGCCAGACCGGGGCACGCACCATCCCGACCGGGGCAATCCCTAGCCCGCACGGGTTGGCTCGTTTTCCATCGCGATCATACGCGATCATGCGCACCGCACCCGAGCGGGTCACACACTCAGCCCGCGCGGGTCGCGTCCGTCACCTGCAACTCCAGATAAGTTAATTTGTCTTAAAATGAATAGGAGTTTGTTGGGGACTTATACAATAAGTAAAACGACTTTAGAGAAGAGGAATAAGTGATATTTTGCTGGAGAAAGTAATGGAAACGTTACCTAACTTAATCAAGAATGGAAAACTCATGAAAAGACAAAATCGGTGGCTGCTGCAACAAAAGGAAAAGAACGAACAGACAAAAGGAAAAAGGAGGATAAAAGGAAAGAAAATAAGAAGGAAAAGGAAGAACAGGAGCTAGGGGTCGAAGAGAGCTTCAGTTAGAGAGTTAGTTTGGAGTTCTTGATCGAGGAGAGAGAGTAGAGAGAAGAAGGAGGCTTTTGCGAAGGAGGCACACAAGGAGCATTGGAGATCAACCCAAAACTTCGGTTTCGCTTGGTTTTCATGTTCCTTAGACTTTCTACTTCAATTATGTTTGTTTACGGACGCATGAGCGAGTAGTTTGTTTTGTTCTAGGAGAAGGGATTAGCCCATGGCTATCCCGGAACCACTTTGATTTATCTTTGAATGCATCATCCCGTTTTCGTTTATATAATTCTTTGTCGAGAGCTTGAATGACTTGTATTTACGAAGGCCAAGTAGATGCATGTGTTAGGGATTAGGAGAAGGATCGAAAGGAGAATTCTAGTCCTAGAAGATCAGGTTTAGAACAACCGAGGTTAGGCCACGAAAGTGGGTAGCATCGGTTGAGGGTAAAACGGATGAATCACAGATCTTATGGATTTAGTTCAAGGTGTGAGCCAAGAAAATAGGGGATAACTTGACTAGATCACGTGTCTATGCCTTGAGAGAGGGTAGATATCATATTAGGATCGTCTGTCTTAGATAACTTGACTGGGATTGCATGATAGATAGGTTGATTGTTGGTTTCGCTAGTCTTGTGGTGAAACTGGATTCCTAAAACGTTTGTCTCATTGTTAAGAACTAGTTTGTTTATTTTTTTTAGTATTTCATGTTAGAATTTGAGTGTTTAAGAAGAGAATAAGATATTTGTAGAACTAAGAGAATAGAAAGAAGAATTAGGAATAAACTTGAATTCATTCCATGAGTTTAAGCATTACATAAGTGGTTCTATATATAGAGACCATGAGCTGAATCTAAACTACAATTAGAAGTAAACAAGTACAACATAATTAATGAATTTGTCCTCATCTTTCACGGTTAAAGAGGAGAAAGGGACAGTTCCTTGTTGCTTGGTTTCTTGAGTTGCACATGTGATTCTAATTACTCAAAAATAGCAATATTCCTTTCCTTCCTTCCAACGGCCACTTTGACTACCAAATATAGTTGTGTGTATTTTATTTAATCCTTAGGATATTATGAAGAACTAATCTATCCATATATGATTAATCTCATATATGTAGAATTAATTCTCAACACTCCCCCTCAAGCTTAACTATAGTGTACTACTATTGATAAGCTTGACCCATGGCTCCTTGCCTCATTAAAACCTAAGTGGGAAAACCCAATGGGACAAAACCACACTTAGGAAAAAGAGTACAATTCATTGCCATGTTAGACATATCATGTCCGAATGTTTGTGAGTCCAAGCCGAGGGAATATGGACTCACAAATTTTCTTGCTTGTAGCCTTGGTGAAAATGTCGGCCAATTGATCTTCACTTCTTGTATAGCACGGTAGAATTACTCCTTGTTCAATCATTTGTCTAACCTTGTGACAATCCACTTCAATGTGCTTTGTCCTCTCATGAAACACCGGATTGGACGCAATGTGGATGGCGGCTTGGTTATCACAATGCATTGTAATGGGAGATGATGTCTCAATGCCCAAGTCCGTGAGAACATTTCTAATCCATACTAACTCATTGGTTAACTTCCTCATTGCTCGGTACTCGGCTTCTGCACTTGAACATGAAACCACCTTTTGCTTCTTGCTCTTCCAAGTAACTAGATTGCCTCCTATAAATGTGCAATAGCCCGTGGTTGACTTCCTATCCACTCGGTCCCCGGCCCAATCTGCATCACAATATCCTACAATCTCCGTGTTTTTGTTGCATCCCATCCATACTCCTTGATCCTTTGTTCCACTTAAATATCTTAGGATCCGTTCAACCATCTTCCAATGATAAGTTGTTGGATCTTGCATATATTGGCTCACTTGGTTCACCGCAAAACAAATGTCCGGCCTTGTTATGGTGAGATAGATCAATTTCCTAACTATTCTCCTATAGAGTTTAGGGTCTTCAAATGGCTCATCATCTATCTCCCCCTTACGCATCACTTTGTATCCATCTTCTAGTGGAGTTCTTGCTATTCTTCCTTCCATTGTACCTAGCTCATTCAACATATCAAGGGTGTACTTTCTTTGGGATAGAAATAGTCCTTCCTTAGAACGACATATTTCTATTCCTAGAAAGTACTTTAGTTCTCCTAAATCCTTAATATCAAACATAGTTTTAAGATATACCCGTGGCTTCCACGCCTTCTATGTCACTTCCCGTGATGATTATATCATCAACATAGACAAGCACCACCACCCTTCCCTTTGAGCTTGGCAATGTGAATAGAGTATGATCGGCCTCGGATCTTCTAAAGCCATGTCCATTTAGTGTTGTGCTAAGCTTGTGGTACCACGCCCTTGGGGATTGTTTAAGACCATAGATCGCCTTTCTAAGTCTTAAAACATTTCCCGGTTTCACTATGTGTTCTAGCCCCGGAGGTGGATACATGTAGACCTCATCTTCTAATTCCCCTTGTAGAAATGCATTTTTGACATCCATTTGCCAAAGATTCCACTCAAGGTTCACGGCAAGGGAGAGTATGATCCGAATAGTATGGAGCTTTGCAACGGGAGCAAATGTATCTACATAGTCTTCTCCATACACTTGTGTGAATCCTCTTGCCACGAGTCTTGCTTTGTGCCTTTCTATGGACCCATCACTATTGTATTTGATCGTGAACACCCATTTGCTTGAGACGGCTTTCTTTCCCTTAGGTAATTCCGACTCAAACCAAGTTCCATTTATCTCCATTGCTTTGTGCTCATTCCCCACGGCATCTCTCCACACTTTATGCTCTTTGGCTTCTTCATATGTCTTCGGGATGTACTCCTCATCCAAGTTGGCCATGAAGACTTGATGTTCATGAGGGTACACGGCTAGAGAGCATGTTGCTTGAATTGGATGAGCTACCGCTTCACAATTGTAATACACTCTTTTTACCTTCCTTAGCCTTGCGCTTCTTCTCAATCCTTGTACCACTTCTTGTGTTTCAACCCTCGGCTCCTCTTGTACCTCGGCCTCATTTACATCTTGTACTTCTTGTACCTCGGCAATTCCTTGATCATGAGCTTGATGTTCTTCCTCTTGAAAGTTCATCTCATCCATGGCATCTATATCAGCCTCGGGCTGTTCATTTTCATTTCCCCCTTCATGATCAACGGTATTGCCTTCTTGTGATCTTTCTTCCTCAAGTCCGGCTCTTTCTTCCGCAATTCCGGCGCTTCTTGGTGTTAGATGGATGGTTGCGTTCCTTCTTTGTAGTTCAACGGTTCCTAACCCAAGTGTCTCCAAAATTTTCTTGAGGTTGTTAGCTCGGTTCGAAGGTGAACTAGCCAAGTCCTTTATACTTTCCCAATTTTTCTCATCATAAAACCCTTTGTCTTCCATGAACTTGACATCTTTGGATACAAGAACTCGCCGTGTAGAGGGATCATAACACTTATACCCCTTTTGAGTAGTAGAATATCCAATGAACATAGCCTTTGTGCTTCTCGCCTCTAGTTTGTTTCTTTGTTCCCCGGGTACTAATACAAAACATACACAACCAAAAACTCGTAAATGGTTAATAAGAGGTTTAGTTTTGTTTAATACCTCAAATGGGAAGAGATCTTGTAGAACTTTTGTAGGGGTTCGGTTTATAAGAAAGCATGCGGTTAAAACCGCATCTCCCCAAAACCTTTTTGGTACACTTGTATGGAACATCATAGACCTTGCCACCTCCATTAGATGTCTATTTTTCCTCTCGGCTACACCATTTTGTTGGGGAGTATATGGACAGCTTGTTTGGTGGATTATGCCATGCTTAGATAGATGTAATTTGAAGGTTGTGCTCATATATTCTCCACCATTATCCGATCTAAAAATTTTAATCTTGGCATTAAAATGGTTAGTAACATAGTTTTGAAAATTTATAAATGCTTCTAGCACCCTATCCTTAGATTGTAACAAAGTAATCCATGTATACTTTGATTTTTCATCTATAAAAGTGACAAAATATTTATGGTTTTCTCTAGATAGGCATGGGGCTGTCCACACATCCGAATGCACAAGATCAAAACAATTTTCATATTTTGTGAGAGATTTAGAAAAAACAGTTCGACAATGTTTTCCTAGAATACAAGCCTCACATTCATCCGATTTAAAAGAAACATTAGGCAACATTAAGCTTAAGGCACGAACATGTGGATGTCCTAATCTAGCATGCCAAATAACATCATCATAAGAGACTGAAAAAGTTTTGAAAATATTAGAAGCATTAGAAACATCCGAAATTTTAAAAACATCCGAAAAAGACTTGGTGTCTTCAAGCATGTATAAATCATCCTTGGTGACTCCTTTGCCAAATATTTTCCTTGTCTTAATATCCTGAAAAGAAACCTCATTAGGACTAAAAATCACATTACAATTTAAATCATTTGTGGTTCTTTTAACCGATAACAAATTTGATGTAAACTTAGGCAAGTATAATGCTTTTGTATCTTTTTCAAATAAATTAAGAATTCCTTCACCTTCTATTGGAACCCTGTAATCATTTGCTACTATGACACTACCTAAGGCCGGTTTAATATTTCTTAAGAGATTAGCATCACTAATCATATGATGAGAAGCTCCGGAATCAATTAATAACGGTTTAGTATTTTTAGATGCAAGAAAACCTTTACCCTCTTTATTACCGGAATTCTCCTTCAAGGCTTTGATGAGTGCTTCAATGTCGGACTTCTTGACCATCTCAGCTTGAGCATTCATCATGTAGGCGGCCATAGTCTTGAATTCATCCCCATGATTTTGAGAAGAAGATGCATCGGTCGGCTCTCCTTGTGTTTTGTTGGAAAAGTGAGCTCTTTGGTTCTTGAAATTATTGTTCCTTGGTGGCTTGAGGTGGGGATGAAGGATCCAACATTCCTCTTTAGTGTGTCCTTCCTTTTTGCAATACACACATTTTTTGAATCCTTGTTTGCCGCCAAAGCCTCCAACGCCTCCTTGTTGAAAATGTCCCTTGTTTGCTAGTTGAATCATCTCGCCTTTACCTCCAAATAAGCCAAGTGACCCTTCTTCTTTTTGAATTTGAGCACACACATCCTCTAGGCTTGGTAGAGTGTCGGACCTAAGGATGTGCTTGATAACATCATTATAGGCGGGACTTAGGGTGAAGAGGAGACTAAAGACTTTATCTTGTTCGTTCCTCTCATTGAGAACTTTTGGATCAGTGGAGCTCGGCCTTAAGATGTCTAGCTCCGCCCATAAGGACCTAAACCTCCCAAAATGTTTGTTGAAGGTAATCCCTTCTTGTGTGAGATTGTTGATTTCTCTTTTCACTTCATAAATCCGGCTTATATTGGAGATGTTGCCAAAAACCTTCTTGAGGATGTCCCATAATTCCTTTGCACTTTCACAATAGGAATAGGCTTCAAGGATTGATGGCTCAAGGGAGTTTTGAAGGAAAGATAGGACGGCTTGATCTTCTTGTGTCCACTTTTCCAAGTCCATGGTGATAATTTCTTTTCCATCTTCACCGTGAGATGTTACCTTTGGAGCTTCATTTTCTTCAATATGCTTCCAAAGTCCTTTGCCTCCTAGGGCTGATTTGATTAATCTTGACCATAATAGGTAGTTTGGACCTTTGAGGATTATGGGAACAACCATTTTTGTGCCTTCCATATCCATTTTTCTTGTAAAGAGATTTTAGTGATATGAAGAAGAAGAAGAGAGATCGAGAGTTTGAGCTTAGAAACACAAGAGAATTAAAACCGCTCTGATACCATGTTAGAATTTGAGTGTTTAAGAAGAGAATAAGATGTTTGTAGAACTAAGAGCATAGAAAGAAGAATTAGGAATAAACTTGAATTCATTCCATGAGTTTAAGCATTACATAAGTGGTTCTATATATAGAGACCATGAGCTGAATTTAAACTACAAGTACAACATAATTAATGAATTTGTCCTCATCTTTCACGGTTAAAGAGGAGAAAGGGACAACTCCTTGTTGCTTGGTTTCTTGAGTTGCACATGTGATTCTAATTACTCAAAAATAGCAATATTCCTTTCCTTCCTTCCAACGGGCACTTTGACTACCAAATATAGTTGTGTGTGTTTTATTTAATCCTTAGGAGATTATTAAAAACTAATCTATCCATATATGATAAATCTCATATATGTAGAATTAATTCTCAACATTTCATTCTTAATTCCATATTTTGTTCGTTTGCAAGTTTGATTCGTAGTTTGAGTTTAGATTGTGTTGCGTAGTTCCTGTGGGATCGACACCTGAAGTACTACACACGTGTCGTGCACTTGCGAGTAGTTTAGGTTATTTGTTTAACTTTGATACGCATCAGTAGACGATGCAAGATAATATTGATGAACGATCAAGGAATAGCGTGGTCGGTAGATTTGAGGACCTGAGTCGTGGTGGTGCTTGCATCAAAGGCGGTTGGAGAAAGTTTTGTCATGAAAATAGATAAAACGAGGGATGTTCCCTCACATTCGAACTGGTCTCCAATGGAGCAACATCTGTGCTTCGGTATGTCCCTCAACAGGGTCTAACAACAACATTGTTTGATTTCAATAATTATTGTTCGGGGTTCATACCCTTGAACTTGAACTTGATGTTTGTATTTTGATTTTGGATTTACTATTGTTGTTGTTATCGGTATTTCATTCTATTGTTACCCTTGCCACCCTTTCAACATATGTGACCCCTTGTGACCCGTGCGACCCCTTATGATCCCTACAACCCTTTAAACATATTCGTTAGTATACGCGAACCTTGCAACCCAACATACGCCAACATACGCGATCCCTACGACCCATTTTACCCCTTGTGACCCCTGGACTTATTTGACCCATGCGACCACTTACGAACCATTTGACCCCTGCGACTGATCATCTCGTTTTCATACGTATTTCTTGCATGATTTAAGAGACGTTTTCGATATATATGTATTGCTTTACGTATGATTCTGTATCTGTTTTACTTGTTTTCGTGCTTTTCATGTTCTTACAGGTTTTTACGCGTATTTGGATCATTTTGGAGCTAAAAGGACATGCACGGAGCTAAAAAGCAACTTCGAGGATCATCACGGGACAAACGGGACGAGATTGAGCATGGAGAGCCCCCACCCGGGCGGGCACAACCCTTGCACGCCCGGGCAAGACCTTCGGCCAAACTTGTGCACAATTTGCACGACTCGGGCATGACTTGCCCGACCATTTGCCTTGTGCCCGAGCGGGCACACATACCATGCCCGATCGGGCATGCATTCCAGCCCACACATCCACACGACTCGCCCTAGCCGCACCCGAGCGGGCACACTCAAACCACCCGAGCGGGCCGCGGCCCGAAATTACCTATTAAGTTAAGTAAACTTAACTTAAAACAAAGGGAACTCGTGGGGGCAATTTAGGCAACAATAGGACCGCCTTAGGAGGCTTAAAAGGAGGCAAAAAACGTCATTGGAGCAAGCATACATTGGAGATTAGTTCAGTAGAAGATAAGGAGATTCTTGCGAGGAGACAAGCGAGGAGCATTGGAGATCGAGCACCACCACTTCGGTTTTGTTTGGTTTTCATGTTCCTTAGACTTTCTACTTTGTTTATGTTTCTTTACAGACGCATGAGCGAGTAGTTTGTTTGTTCTAGGAGAAGGGATTAGCCCTTGGCTATCCCGAGACCGCTTTTGATCTATTTTGAATGCATCTTCCCGTTTTAGTTCATCTATTCTTTATCTGAGTGCTTGAATTTACTTGTGTTTACAAAGGCCACGTAGATGCATGTGTTAGGGGTTAGGAGAAGGACCGAAAGGAGAATTCTAATCCTAGAAAATCAGGTTTAGGACAACCGAGGTTAGGCCACGAAAGTAAGGTAGCAACGGTTGAGGGTGAACGGATGAATCATAGAGCCTATGGGTTTAGTTCAAGGTGTCAGCCACGAAAGTAGGGGGCAGCTTGTCTAGATCATGTGTCTATGCCTCGAGAGAGGGTAGATATCATATTAGGATCATCCGCCTTAGATAGCTTTAACAGGGATTGCATGATAGATAGGTTGATCGCTGGTTTCGGTAGTCTTGTGGTGAAACCGGATTCCTAGGACATTTGTCTCATCGGTGGCATAGTCTTTGTGGGATCCACACCTGAAGTACTACACACGTGTCGTACACTTGCGGGTAGTTTAGGTTATTTATGTAACTTTGAGAACGCATCAAGTTTTTGGCGCCATTGCCAGGGACTATTGTCAACGCGTCTTAGATTCCAACCTAGAGTCCTTCTTGCTTTGTTTTTTATTTTTATTTTTTCTTTTTACTTCCGATTCTTTCTACCTGATTCCTTTCGTTCGTTCTTTGTCGTTGCATGACCAGGTCACAAGGCACTTCTAGTCTACTCCGAATCGACCCAGAGGTCGAGCGAACTTGCAGACTACTGAGAAAGGGTAAGGAAGAAGACCACACAGAGCCGTCAGATCAACAGAATATGGATAATCAGAATGGCTGTGAACATACTCAGTTACCTCTCGGTATTTTAGGGCAAATGCAGCAACAGCCACTCGTGCCTCAACCACGAGAACCACAGGCTCCTCCACCACGTCGTCTAAGGGATTACGTGGTGCCGAACATGAACAACATGCAAACAGCTATAAGGATGCCTGCTGTTGCAAGAGAGCAATTTGAGATTAAGCCAGCAATGATAAACATGCTTTATCAGAAGCAATTCATGGGTGGAAACCATGAAGATCCCCATCAGCACCTCAGAGACTTCCTCGAGCTTTTAGGTACGTTCAAAATTCACGGAGTCTCTGAGGATGCAATCTTGTTGCGTCTCT
>CM071862.1:8471011-8494924 GCA_036759665.1 Gynandropsis gynandra
CTTTCAGTATTTCATTCCTCATCCACATTCTTTTGTTAGCAAGTTTGATTCCTAGTTCGAGTTTAGGTAGTGTTGCGTAGTCTCTGTGGGATCGACACCAAAAATACTACACACGTTCCGTGCACTTGCGGGTAGTTTAGGTTATTTTATTTAACTCTGATAACGCATCAGCGACCCATTTAACCCCTACGACCCATGCGACCGTTGCGACCCCTGCGACCCATTTGACCCATGCGACCCCTACAACCCTTTCAATAGATATACTAACATAGGCAACCATTGCGACTGTACGACCCAACATATGCTAACACACGCGACCCATGCTACCCCTGTGACCCATTTTACCCCTTGCGACCCCTGCGACCCATTTGACCCATGTGATCCATTTGACCCCTGCGACCTATACAACCCCATGCGACCCCTTTTACCCCTGCAACCCTTGCTACCCTTTGAACATATGCGACCCAACATACGCCAACACGACCTGGTGACCCTTGCTAACTTTTCGACATATATGACCCAACATATGCGACCCATTTCACCCCGGCAACCCCTTGCAACCCATCGAATCAAGTTCAAACAAATATAAATCAAGTTAAAAAATATTTTAATCAATTTAAAAAAGTATGAATCAAATCTTAAAAAATTATCAAATTATTTACAAATAATATGAATCAAGTTTAAGGATGAGATGATGGGATACCATTTGTCTCGGGGTACATCGATAAATTCTTCCATTCGCAAATACATCAGCAGTAATTTCTCACACATGGAAGCAACCTTCTCGTTGCAAATTTCAGGGAACTTCTCCTTACACTTATATACAAGGGATTCTAAGTATTTGAAGGCTAAAACATCACAGACATTCGAGGTTTTGTTCTGTGATAGACCTTCATAATACTTGTATTGCCATTTATCTTCTCTAGAAGTAAAGGAATTAAACTCTCCGAGTCAGAACATCTTTGAAAAAGTTATTCTTATAATTTCAATCATCGGATCGATATGCGACTCCTTCAACCTTCTCTAGCAGTCGTATACCGTGATGCATCAGGTTTTGAAATCTACTTTCATGTCTACCCAATGACAAGGGATATATCGATTTTTGGGTGATGGAATGTTTACAATCGAGAGTAAGCCATCGTACTTATCCACTATTTTCGAACCATGTCTGAATGGATAGATGCCCTCCAAATAATCAATAAGAGTTTCCGGCGATTCTTCCATGTCCTTGTACATCCACATCATGAGCATCTGCATAAAAGCATTATCACAAACGTAATAGCTCCCATATCATTCTAGGAATCTCCGGATGCGATTATACAGCTCGAACAACGCCTCATCCAATTGCTACAAAACAAATTAACACACATGAATACATATGACCCAAAATAACCTCTATGACCTTTGTGACTTTCGTGACTAAGGGTTAAAAACTTTACATCATCTTCAAGCCATACGCCATCCTTTAATATGATCTCCTAAAAATATAGCCTCGAGAAACAATTTCATCATAAATTTATATAGATGAGTCAACCGTGGACCACTAGCGCCGATGAACCAAGACTCTCGAGTTATCTTTCCCTCTTCCAATCCCTGCAGGTTCTTGAACCACACAAATTGCTTATTCCTTTCAGGTTCTTGAACCACCTCTTCTGTGGATTCTTGAACCACCTCTTCAGTGGGTTCCTGAACCACCTCTTCCGCGGGTTCTTAAACCACATCTTCGGCGGGTTCTTATGCAGCAACAACTTTTCCTCGCCCTCACCCTCTTCCCCTTCCTCTCGCTACCATTCTTGTTGGTCCACCTCGTGTCTTTTGTTGCCCAATTGTTTTTCTCTTTTCGCCGGTGGCTCAGTCGGCAGAGGTTCAATATATGGCTCCTATCTTGCCTTCCGTGGTCTTAACTACTATTGGACTATCACACTAATCCGATGAAGCTCCAACATCTGCATAAAAATTACTTCATTCATTAGACTAATTCTTTGTGAACCATAGGACATATGCGACCCATAGACCCTTGGAAATATATCACCCATGGGATATATGCGACTCTTGCAACCCTTGCAACCTTTGTGACCCATGTAAACTATGCGACCCATGCGACCTTATTAACTCCAATGACCCATGCGACCCATGTGACCATTTGTGATCCATGCGACCTTTGTGACTCAAATGACCTTTGTGATTCAATATTACTTACTTGGTGGTACTCCAACCTCTTTGACTGGAACTAGACTTTCCTCAACACCAATATCAGCGGTAACCTCTTCGACATGAACCACTGCAGTATTCTTGGCAGAAACTCGTCAGGAACACCGACGATAACATCTGTATAAAAATGATTTCATTCATTAGACTCATCCTTCTTGACATTGATGCGACCCATGCGATATCTGCTACATATGCGACCCATGTGACATATACGACCCTTGCGACATATGCAACCCATGCGACTCATGCAAAATTTGTGACTCATACGATTTGATGTGGTTAATCTCAAGTAATAATTACCGAGACTAACGCTTTCGCAAGAATACATATCATATAGTACCAGGGTCGAACACAAGGGAATCGATGCAACTCTAAAGCTAGTAAACTAATGAATAGGACGTGTAAAATTAATAAGTGATTGGAATGCAAGTAAAGACAAAATAACTAACTAATTAACGAATTAAACTCAATGAACTAAACACTACAGGTTTTGAGAGATGCACGATGATGCAATGAAATGCTAACAAGATCATGGTTATAGATATCATTACGTATTCGGGGAATTCAAGCTCTTTCATAAGGAATGACTCTCACGATGCCTAAATCCACTATCTAGCATGCGTACTACCAATCTTCCAATTGCGTAATCTCATCTATTGAATGCATTAAGATTGTTATCCTAATTCCTAAATTCAGTTAACCGACTGGCCAAGGTTCTAAATCAATTGAGACTTCATATCATGGCTACGTTCCAAAATCTAATTCATCTCTCAATGCAATCAGACTTTTATAATCATTCATTCAAGTGGCCAGCAAGAATAAAAGCATTAATAACAACCAATCAATCCAGAAACGATCAAATATTATAACCAAGCATTAAGCACAAGACTTCATTACATATCGGCAAAGCTCTCTAACCCATAGCTACTAAACTACTCGGACATGGACTTAGAAGACAACACATAAAAGAAATATATATTCAACATAGATAAAGAATGAGATCCCTCCATATTTTATTATTGATGTCTTCAACAGCTCCTCCGTGTTCTGAGTTCGCCGCCCCGCCTCCAGCCTTCCAGCGTGCTGCTCTCTCTCTTGTTATCTCGTGTGTCTTGTGTGGTGTGTGTGTTCAGTTCGAATTCCTTCTACCCTCTTGAACCCTACGTCCTATTTCCTTTTTCCTTTCTTTCCTTTTCTCCTTCTTTCTCTTTTTGGCCGAATCTAAGCTCTCCAGCCCATTCCTTTTCGTCCTCCTTTCCTCTTTGGTTAGTTTCCATTTTCTTCAGCAGCTTGTGTTTCCTTTTCCTCTTGTGCAGCAACGGTTTCCTTTTTTCCTCCTTTTCCTCTTTGATTGGCTGCCTTCATTCTTGTTCTTGCGTTTCCATTAATTATTCCAGCAGCCATTTCCATTTTCTATCTCCGACGGTTGCAGTTTCCAATTCTCGTGTAGGCGGCTATCTTTCTATTTTTGGGTTGGCGGTTGGAAGTTTACATTTTGTTCCAGTACCTTGCTTCTATTTTATGTAAACCATATTTCCTTTTCATGTTCCAACCGTACTCTTCAAAATTTTGTTCCAGCAACCGAAAGTTTCCATTTTTTGTTCCAGCCACCTACTTCCATTTAGCTTTGGCTGTGAGTTTCCATTTTTTAAGGCCAACGACTGGTTTCTATTTCTTGTAGGTTGCGGCTACTTATTTCCATTCCTCATCTCCAGTCATGCTTCCATTTTGTGTAGGTAGCCAACACATTTCCATTTTGTTCGAAAGGCCAACAATTTTCATTTTTATAAGCGGTCATTGTTTCCATTTCTCTTCTTCGGTTTATGATTCTTTGGATGTTGATTGTGCATAGCTGATAGGAGAGTGGGTTTGCTTAGTTTTGCTTCATTTACTCGTGTTTGTATCCCGATATTTCATTTCCTGCAATAAAGTCTAAATGCATGATTTAACTAACTATGAAAATGGACTAATACTATAATAAAATAGACTTTATCACGACTCATGCAACCTTTGTGACCCATGCGACTCATGCGACCCATGCGACCTTTTATGACCCATACGACCCATGCAACCTTTTGACTCAAATGACCTTTGTGACTCAGTATTACTTACTTGGTGGAACTTCGACCTCTTTGACTGGAACTTCTAGGGTTCCCTCAGTGCCAACATCAGCGGTGACCACTTCAATTGGACCCACTGGAGTATCCTCAACACGAACCTCCTTAGGAACACCAACGACACCATTTGCATAAAAATTACTTCATTCATTAGTCTTATCCTTCGTGATATTGATGTGAACCATGTGACATCTGCTACATATACGACCTTTGGGATATATGCGACCCCTGGTACATATGCGACCCTTGCAACATATGCGATCCTTGCAACCTTTGATGACCCATGCGACCTTTCAACCCAAATGTCCTTTGTGACTCAATATTAATTACTTAGTGGAACTTCGACCTCTTTGACTGGAACTTCTAGAGTCCCCTTCAACGCCAACATTAGTGGCGACCTCTTCGACTGGACCCACTCGAGTATCCTTAGCACGAACTTCCTTAGGAACATC
Organism: Gynandropsis gynandra; assembly: GCA_036759665.1. Classification (NCBI taxonomy): domain Eukaryota; kingdom Viridiplantae; phylum Streptophyta; class Magnoliopsida; order Brassicales; family Cleomaceae; genus Gynandropsis; species Gynandropsis gynandra. The sequence continues at coordinate 8,475,792 of CM071862.1, forward strand.
AACGGTAGCATCTGCATAAAAATTACTTCATTCATTAGATTCATTCTTCTTGACATTGATACGATCTATACGACATCTGCTATATATGTAACCCATGGGATATATACGACCCTTGCGACATATGTGACCCTTGCGACCCATGTGACTCATGCAGCATTTGTGGTCCATATGACTCATGCAACCTTTGTGACTCATGCGACCCATGCAACCTTTTGTGACCCATGCGATCTTTTGATCAAATGACCTTTGTGACTCAATACTACTTACTTGGTGGAACTTCGACAGGAGCAACCGCTGGAGGAACCTCTTCAAAAATGTATTCAATTAGAGGAATGCTAACAGTGAATGTAATATTTTCAATTAATCTTGAAATGTTTGCCACATCCTCTTCTAAGCTATCTCGAGAGTCATTTTCAGCCTCTGACTCCACCGGCTGTTCCCTTGGCTCTTCTCATGACACCGAATATGGACATCGAAGGAATTCAAAATCATCATCTCTCATAGTGCCAGAAGATTGGTGTCCGGTGCTCGTATCTTTCTTGGAAGACTTTGATTTTGCCTTATTAGCACCTTTGGGATTTACTGCCTTCGATTTTGGATTAGGAAAATGAAACTCGATATCCCTTAGAAGGTCTCGTACGACGTTGATGATTGTTTTCTCCGACTTCTTTATTTCTTTTATTAATTATTGTTCCAGTGTCAGAGGGATTGCAGCTTCTTCTCCCTCAGTTTCAGCTTCATCATCACCTTCTCCTTCAGCTTCAGCTTCTGCATCACCTTCTCCGTCATTATTAGCTTCACTATCACTTACACCTCCTTTCTCTTCATCAGCTTCAGATATTGGTGAAACTTCTGCAACATCTATTGCTTTTTCATCCATGCTCTTCTTCCTCTTAGCCCCTTTTTCCTTTCCCTTTCTATTTATCATTAAAGAGCTATTTTTCGCGTCAGCAGTTCTTGCTTACGGATATCCTCCCAATAAATACCCTTTATATTTCTATATAGATTTTCCATCCATATCTAAACATCGGGGTCGTTGCATCCCTCGTAATCCTCCAGATAAATAAGTAAAGCTTTATCGTCATGTTAGCATGAAGAAAACTTCGAATATCCTGCAAAAAAAACAAATAACCATTATGACCCTTTGTGACCCTTGTGACCATTGTGACCCTTGTGTGATTGTTACCTTAGAATCTCCAATCTACCTCATCACGTCTACATACTTCGGGTTAAAATTGGATTTAACCCTCTTCTTGTACATCCTTGGGGTATGATGGATCGACATCCATAACATCAACATACAATTGGTTTCTATCCAAATTAAGGATGGTTTCAAATGGAAGTAACTGAAACATTAAAACAAAATAAACAAAATACAAAAAGTACAAAAACATTCATGTTATTTGAATAATATATACAACTTACCATTAGTGGGATCATGAAACCGCCACAATACTATTTTGGTTTCGGTGATTCCCCGCTAATGTGCATGTGGCAAGTATCCACAAGCTTCTCGAATGTATAAAGCCCCATGGAAAGCCTTCACAAAATTCCAAGTCATCAACCATTCCAATGAGATCATGGCTGATAAAATTGTTAGATTAAGGCTTTTGATCCAAAACTTGCCACAACAAAATCAAAGTTTCCAACCTCGTCCGGTTGGCAAAATTCTTCGCCTTACAAACTTTTCACTCACTTATACAACAATCACCTTTCTACGACCGAAATTCTTGAGCCTGAATGTATAACCCATTTTTCGACTCTCATCATCTGGGATAAGGTCCGCAGTTCAATCCGGTAAAGGATATACATGTAAAAAGGGTAGAACCGTAATTTCTGTAGTTAGGTCTAATGTTGTAATTAGGTCTAATGTTGTATTTTGTACTTATAGCCGTTTAGGCTTATTCTAATCTATTATTCAGATTTCAAATTATCATGGTATCAGAGCGCAAAGTCTAACGACAACAAACTCTCCTAAAATCTCGGCCGGTCTCTCCTCTCCTCTCAAACCGCCGCCGCCGCCCCTCCTCCTTCCTTGCGGTCGCCGATCATCCTCCTCCTTTCCTCCGGCCGTTCACCCTTCTCCTCCCTCCCTTGCCGTCGTACCATCACGTACAAAGAGCCTAAACACAAAAACCCTAATTCCCAGGCCGTCGTCATCCACTCCTCCCGCCAGCCTGTTATTCTCGCGTCCCGGCTCGCCGTTCACCGCTCGTCCCGCGCCGCGGCCCGTTGATAGTGTGTCGCGGTTCTCTTACCACCCAAAACCTAGATCCGCAACCCTAACCCTAGATCCACAACCCTAACCCTAGATCCGCATCACCTAACCCTAATTCTTGCCTCTCTTGCTCACCATCTCCAAACCCTAACTCATGGCCGGCCAAACAAGTCATCCTACCGCCCGTCTCTCCAATGCGGCTCCGACTTTCGATCCACAACATCCGCTCAGCACTCTTGTCACCGTCAACATGGCCAACATCACCAAGCTGACGCCGACCAACTTCTTCACATGGAATGTTCAGATTCGTGCCCTTCTTGAAGGCCACAATCTCCAATGCTTAATTGAGGACAAATCCATTGTTCCTCCGGCCAAGATCCATCGCGATGGAGTGTCCGTCGACAACCCTAATTTCCAGCCATGGAAGCAACAAGACCGCCTCCTCTTCTCAGCCGTATTTGGAGCAATATCGGCCTCTCTACAGCCTCTTATTGCACGCGCCCCTTCCACCTACGAGGCGTGGAAGACGCTCGCCAACACTTATGGCAAAGCGTCTCGCGGCCATCTTCTACAACTTCGTGATAAGATCAAACGCTGCTCAAAAGGATCACAATCCATTGATGAATACCTCTGTGCTATCACGACTACTGCTGATGAGCTTGCCCTCTTAGAAAAGCTGCTTGATCATGAAGATGTCCTCGATGCAATCCTAGACGGTCTTCCCGAAGAGTATAAGCCGATTGCGGACGTAATTCGACCAAAGGATACCGAGTCGAACACTCTTCGAGTCACTCATGTTCGAGCCGCTGATCAACTTGCAGACCTTCTCACGAAGCCTCTTCTGCGACTACCATTTGATGTCTTATGCTCCAAGATTGGACTCACCACGGGTGCTCCATCTTGAGGGGGCGTGTAAAGGATATAGATGTAAAAAGGGTAGAACCGTAATTTCTGTAATTAGGTCTAATGTTGTAATTAGGTCTAATGTTGTATTTTGTACTTATAGCCGTTTAGGCTTATTCTAATCTATTATTCAGATTTCAAATTATCAATTAGTGCATGTTCCACTATAGGGTACCGGATGGTAGGGGTGGTCAAAAAACCCGCGCTACCCGTCCCGTCCCTTAAATCCGTCCCGAACCCGCAAAAAATTACTCGTACCCATGGGTGCGGGTTCGGGTTCAGGTAATTTAATTTCAATACCCGCGGGTTCGGGTTCGGGACGGGTTTTTTAGTTTCACAAACGGGTACCCGCGGGTACCCGCAAAATATTACATAAATACCCCTGATTTAATGTTTATTACCTAAATACCCTTGGGAGCCCTAACCTAACCTTCCTTTTCGCCTAACCCTTACACTGAAATCGCCTCCTCCAGCCAACCTCTGAAATCGTCTCCCCCAAGAGATCCCCGCCACTCTCCTCCTGCTCGACCGACGGCCCCCGCCCGACGCTGCTCGCCCGGTTACCCTCTTGCTCGACCAACAGCCTTCCAGCTCCAGCCTTCCAGCTCCAGCCTCCTCTCTCTCCCCTCTCGATAGACCACCGCCGCTCTCCTCCTGCTCCCCTCTCGATAGACCGCCGCCGCTCTCCTTTCTTATTTTTTCAATAAGAGAATCTCGCGGGTACCCCCAGGTGCCCACCCTTACTAACATTTAATGTATTTGATATAGATAAAATGTAGTATCGACGATTTATAGTCTTCACAAATAAATTATACAGATATCGATTTCACCGTCAACATTTGATGTGATTGAAATATTAAGAGAATTCTGATTCTTTCCTTTTTTTTTCTCTAGTTTTTTTTGTTTAATTCTTGTTGTCATAAACTTAAATGTTGAAACTGGAATTCGATTTTGATGCGTGAAGGTTGTCTGCTATATCAGTTTGCGTGCTTGTTTAGTAAGAAGTTAGAGATACTTGGGGCTTCTTTGGTTGTTGCTTTCTAGGTGACTAGAAACATTCTTGAGATGTTTTCAATTCTTTTTCATTGCAAACTTAAATGTATAATCTGTGTTCTTGTTTCCCATATATTATTCTGAATCAATTTATCAATGATGATTCGAAGCAAATGGCCACAGTCTATCACGTTTGTTTCCCGAAAGAATATCAGGATTTACCATTAGTGTTGGTTGTATGGAATGGATGGTGGATTTGTTTAGTCTTTGGTTTTATTCACTCGAGATAATGTGGTGGCATTTAAGTTGGACTTGTTTCCATTGAAGGTTTGCATTCATAGGTAATTACCATCCTTGACGACTTATTTTGGATGAAAAAGTCCGATCACCATCTGTCGCATTGTTCAGGTAACCGGTGGAATACGAGGCACTGTCAGAAGAAAGAGAGGCAACCCTTCCTCCCTCGCTGCTCGCCTCGTCTCCCACACTCTGCGTGCTCGCCGCCGACCAGGTTGGATGTTCGCTTTGGTTGTTTTCCTCGATCGATTGTATACGCATATTTGTCATGGATTTCTCAAGTGACCTATTTTTTTTTTTTTTTACAAATGTCTTCTATGGCTGAGAATGCCGATATGCTTTGTAATTTTTGAAGTTTCAAGACTTAGAATTATATTGTTATGCTTTATAACTTTTAAAATATTGTAAGACTTTGATTTATGTTGTTATTCAGTTTTGAGTTTTTTTTTGCGGGACGGGTACCCGCGGGTTTTAAAAGTTTTGGCGGGTTTTTGCGGGTACCCGCACCCTGCGGGTACGAGTACGGGTAGTAAAACTAGTTACCCGTGCGGGACGGGTTCGGGTGCGGGTAGCGAGAATCTCGTGGGTACCCGCGGGTGCCCACCCCTACCGGATGGAAACACCATTTATGACGAACCATAATTCCTTCTTGTCCCGTACAATCGCAGAATGATTTAATAAGACAGATATTTGAACATTCGTCAATATGGAGTCACATTGGAAATGGAATAAATGCCTAAATTGTGACTCCTTATTGAAGTAATGCAACTCATATTCATCAAAATTTCCTTTCAATTTCTTTATCATCTCGTGAGGATAACACTTGGTGGTGATCTTTGGCATTCTGTCCATGTGCTCGAATTCATAAAGAAACTTTGGCTTTAGCGACACCTGCAAAATGACCAATTAAGAATACATTAGACTTCTACTGACTCAAGTGATCCTTGCGACTCTAGCGACCCTTGCGACTTAAGCGACCCATGCGACTCAAGCGGCCCATGCGACTCAAGCGACACAACCCTAGCACTCAAGCGACCCTTGCGACCCAATGAGTCTCTTGTGTCGAAGAGGGTCATCAGTCTCAAGTGACTCACTAAGACTCCTGACCCTTTTTGATTCAAGCGACTCAATGAGACTCAAGCAACCCTTACGACTCAATGACCCTTGACACCCAATGAGTCGCTTGAGTCGAAGCAATTCACTAAGACTCAAGCGACTCACTGAGACTCAAGCGACTCATTGAGACTTAAGCGACTCACTAAGACTCAAGCGATTCATTGGGACTCACATCCATTTCAAATCAACAAACAATTTCGCTTTCAACAGTCTGATCTCTAATATATTTCATCTGCAACGTAAAATCCTAGAAATCGATCCACTTATAGACGCCATTGAAGATTGACTCGTGCTCTCTTCTTCACTACTGATGTTTGCCATTTCTTTTTCACTTGAAAATTTCCTTGGTCTCAACTTCAAAATTTCCTTCTTGCTTACTTTGAACTCGATCCTTACTCTCAGCTTCGAAATCCCCTCTCGCTCCTTACTCTTAACTTTGAAACAGTTTTTCATTTCGAAAAACTGTCAAACCGTGTGTGTTTTTTACGTGCAAAAATTAAAGACAAATTTATCTTTTATCCAATTTTTTCTTTTTAATAATTATGTTTACGAGAGTATATGTGAAACAAAGAAGCCATATGAGTATATCATTGGTATTTTTCAATTATAGTGCATTAATAACACAGAGAGAACTAAAAATAAATAGTAATAATCCACAAATTCCATGAAATGTTGTTTTTATTTCTCATTGGAATAGATTTTTTAAAATTTTTACTGTAAACAGTATTATAGAGAGAGACCAAAGTAAAATATTTATTCTAACCTACCAGGTTCTTTGAAGAAAAAACACTTTAAAATTCATTCATTTATTTTAATTTCTTCCATTTTATATTATTTTATAAGTTATCTTTTTAAATAAAAATAAATTTATTACAAATTATCCAATCTACCGATTCTCTTAAGAATTGGGAAGAATTCCAGAAACACAAAGATACAAAGAGAAAAACAAAACTGTAATGCTTATTTAACGGTCTTTTTTAAAGTGCTTTTTTTGCCGCTTTGCATTTCGATTGGATGGAGAATTACTATTTTTTATTTTCTTACAAAATGGATGATTCCTTGCCGAACCGAAGTTCCCAAAAAACAACGAATTGCGTACAATCCAAGTCAACCAATATATATCTATATATATATATATATATATTTACAGTAAAACCCCCAATTTTTTATCTATTTTAATTTCATTCCATATGATATACCATGTGGTGGTTCACGTCTATTTTTATTTCATTCCGAAGTTCTGTGACTTACAAAAATAGTATCAGTTGTAAGTCACAGAACAATATTGTTGACTGTATAAGGAAAAATGGGGGAGAACACATACTTATAAAAATTTAGTAAAAAAATACATACTAATTTTAAAATTATTTGTTAAAAGTACAAACTTTTTAAAATATATGACAAAATACTATAAAATTAATGTTTTTTAAACTGATAAAATAATATTTCTATTTTTTAAATATAGCTGATTTTTTTATAAAGTCAAAATTTTAATAATTTGTCGAATATTAAAAAAAAGAAAAAAGCCAATTCCCCTCAACTATCATGTTTTACTTAAATTCCCCCTTAATTCTTCCTCATCTTACAAAATTCATCCGATTCCCCCTTCAACTCTATCAATTCAGCCAATTTCCCCCTCCGTTATATAAACAGTATATTGGTGTTAACCGACCCGATTTTGACCCGGTTTTGACCCGATTTTGACCCAAATCAAATACCCAATTTTGACCCGTATTATAACCGATTTTTAACCCGATTTCGACAATTATTTTAACCGACCTAATTTTTACCCAATTTCACCCAAATTAACCCGATTTCATCAAATTTAATCCGATTTCCACCCAAATTTACCCGATTTTATCTAATTTTAACTCAATTTCATCCAAATTAACCCGATTATCGCCCAGATTAACCGATTTACTCACTTTTAACCCCATTTACTCCTTTTTAATCGATTTAACTCGATTTTCGATTCACCTCAATTTCATCCAAAGTAATATAATTCCAACCCGATTTCACCCAATTTAATATAATTCCAACCCAATTTCACCCAAATTTTACTAGTTTTCACCGAATTTGAATCCGATTTAACAATTCCAACCCAATTTCACCCAAAGTTTACAAGTTTTCACCGAATTTCAACCCGATTTAACCGATTCACTCACTTTTAACTCGATTTACTCACTTTAAACTCGATTTACTCAATTTCATCCAAGTTTAAAGTGAGTAAATCGGGTTAAAAGTGAGTGAATCGGTTAAATCGGATTGAAATTCGGTGAAATCTAGTAAAATTTGGGTGAAATTGGGTTGGAATTATATTCAATTGGGTGAAATCGGGTTGGAATTATATTACTTTGGATGAAATTGAGGTGAATCGAAAATCGAATTAAATCGATTAAAAAAGAGTAAATCGGGTTAAAAGTGAGTAAATCGGTTAAATTGGGCGATAATCGGGTTAATTTGGGTGAAATTGGGTTAAAATTAGATAAAATCGGGTTAAATTTGGATGGAAATCGGATTAAATTTGATGAAATCGGGTTAATTTGAGTGAAATTGGGTTAAAATTGGGTAAAATCGGGTTAAAATTGAGTGAAATTGGGTTAAAAATTATCGAAATCGGGTTAAAAATCGGTTATAATACGGGTCAAAATTGAGTATTTGATTTGGGTCAAAATCGGGTCAAAACCGGGTCGGTTAACACCAATATACTGTTTATATAACGGAGGGGAGAATTGGCTGGCTGAATTTAATTGAGGGAGGAATCGGATTGATTTTATAAGATAAGGGGGAATTGGCTATGTGAAATAGTTGGGGGATTTGAGTAAAATATGATAATTGAAGAAATTGACCTTTTTCCCTATTAAAAAATACTATTTTGTCTCATGCCAACCAGGCAACCACCATCACCTACTTGTCTTAATGATCCTTGTTCATTGCTCTAACTACAAAACTAAAAATCATAGCCCAAAAAAGAAATATTTAAAAGTTCTTAGTAATTAAAATATTGCTGTGTTCACCCATTGTTTGTTACCAGAAATGCCCATTCTATGCAGGAGAATGACAAGAACCCTAAAAAGCCAACAACATAAGATGAGAAAGTTCTAAAATAAAAATATAATCCTTTGGAGGGGCAGTTTGGGCATTGAACAACTGCCAGAGAAAAGCAAAAAGCTTGTGGCTTTATTTTTTTATGCGTTGGCCAATCATTTTCCACTACACCTTACAGAATTGCAAAGAGAGCCCGAATAAAGCAACCTACGTGTCTACCACGTCAGATATATTAACGTACCAAATAATGACACGTGTCATTCTGCAATCAATGAGCCCACCCACTCTCCCTCATCGGGCCCCACGTCCCCTGAGTCTTGGTCCCCTGAGCCCGGTTCCCCGGCCCGTTGATAAAGGCTGCTTTAATTGCTTTAATTACACAGAGAAACTTCCCTTTCCTTTCACAGCCTTTGCTTTTTAAGTACTCACCCGCCCGCCATAACTATTTCTCTCTGCATATAAAGTTGGATTCCCCTCATCCTTCGCCGGATAGTCCCATATTTTCCGGTGAACATTCCCGGAGAGGATCGTCCGGTAAATTACACAGTTTTCTTGACAGTGAATGTTCACACTCTCAGATCGAGAGTTTCTCTTAGTGCCCCCTTTTTAATCATATGTAATCACCTGCTGATTTTGCTCGTCTTTTTGCTTTATCGTCTTCAACCCTTGTTTCAGTGTTAAGGTTTTTTTGTAATTTCTTAGTCTTTTGGGCAAATATAGTTTTTTGTACTCATTCATATACATCTAAAGGTTATCGTACTTTTTTCCCGTTTTGTGACGTACATGGTTTTTTCCTCTTCTCTTTGCTTTGTTTCTGTTGACTGAAATATAGCCGTTGTGCCTAAATCTTGTTCTTTGTTGTGCTCATTTCGGACTAGAAAGTAAAGTAAAAGTCTTTCCAGCTAACTTTTTCTCATTTCCAATCCTGGTTTTCTCCAATTTCAGTTATAGATTCCCAAAAATGGAAGCTTTCCACACCTGAACTCTGCAGAGACGGCGAATGAATTGTGGAAGATGTTTAAGGTGGTGGTTTTGTCCGTGGTATTGTTGTTGTCGGTGACGCTCTTTCTTGTCCCTGTGAGATCTCTGGACCCGCCATTGAACGACGATGTCTTGGGGCTGATTGTCTTCAAGGCCGACATACGAGATCCAGAGCAGAAGCTCACCTCTTGGAACGAAGATGACGACAGTCCCTGTAATTGGGTTGGTCTGAAATGCAATCCGAGAACTAATCGGGTTACGGAGCTTAACCTAGATGGGTTCTCTCTGTCGGGTCGTATTGGGCGTGGGCTACTACAGCTTCAGTTCCTTCGTAAGCTTTCTTTGTCCAACAACAATCTCACTGGAACCATCAACCCCAACTTGCTCAGCCTTCAGGACCTTAAAATTGTCGATTTGAGCAACAATGCTTTGTCGGGTTCGATACCCGATGCAGTATTCCAACAATGTGGGTCGTTAAGAGCTATTTCCTTGGCGAACAACAAGTTTTCCGGCAAGATACCGGTTAGTATTGGCTCGTGCTCGTCTCTTGCTTCTTTGAATTTGTCATCCAACCGTTTGTCCGGTTCCCTGCCTTCTGGGATTTGGTCTTTAAACACTCTCAGATCGTTTGATTTGTCGGGTAATGGGTTGGAGGGAGAGATTCCAGAAGGGATAGACAGCTTGAACAACTTGCGTGTGCTTGATTTGAGTAGGAATCGGTTTTCGGGTCTTATTCCGAGCAAAATCGGGAACTGCTTGCTCTTAAAGTATATGGATCTTAGTGAAAATTCTTTCTCAGGGAACTTACCAGATTCATTGCAGAAGCTCAATATGTGTTATTATCTGAACTTGGGAAATAATGCATTAGAAGGCGATGTTCCCAAGTGGATTGGAGAAATGAAGAGTCTTGAGACTTTGGATCTTTCCATGAATAAGTTTTCAGGTCAGGTTACAGATTCGGTCGGGAATCTTTTGTCGTTGAAGGCACTGAATCTCTCTGCAAATAGGTTTACCGGTAGCTTGCCGGATTCATTAGGTAATTGCGTAAACCTCTTGGCCTTGGACTTTAGCAAGAATTCGTTGTCCGGAATTCTGCCCATTTGGATTTTTCAAAGTCGTTCTCATGAAGTTTCTGATGTGAAGAGTGATACTTCCACTCGCCGTATTAAGAACATTCAGGTGTTGGATTTGTCGCACAATTCTTTCTCCGGTGAGCTTGTTACTGGTATAGGAGATCTTGCAGACTTGCAGGTTTTGAATCTATCGAGGAATTCTCTCGTTGGTTCAATCCCAAGCACCGTAGGGAAATTGAAGCACTTGTGCGTCCTTGATTTGAGTCGCAATAAGCTTAATGGAGGCATTCCTCAAGATATCGGTGGAGCTGTTTCATTAGAGGAGTTGATATTGGAACGAAACATGATAGAGGGAAAGATCCTATCTTCAATCAAGAATTGTGGTTCCCTTCGGTCTTTGTAAGTCTCTTTCTTTTCTATGGTTTGCATTTAGTTTGCGCTCTTAGATTCAACACAACGGAGGCATTTTAGGTCGTCAATTGTTCTGATAATTTCCACTTGTGATTTATAGGATCCTGTCACAAAACAAGTTGCAAGGCCCTGTTCCGTCAGAAATCGCAGAACTTACAAATCTGCAAAACGTGGATCTCTCGTTCAATGACCTAACCGGAACCCTTCCCAAACAGTTGGCTAATCTTGAAAATCTTCACACCTTCAACATTTCTCACAACCACCTCTGTGGTGAACTGCCTACTGGTGGAATTTTCAACACCATATCTCCTTATTCAGTATCAGGCAATCCTGCCCTTTGCGGAGCTGTTGTCAATAAGGCTTGCCCTGCTGTCCTTCCGAAACCGATTGTGTTGAATCCCAATGCCACTTTCGATCCTTCTTCAGGGGAGATAGTACCTTCAGGTCCCGCTCACAAAAGGATACTCCTCAGTATATCTTCTTTAATCGCCATCAGTGCGGCTGCTGCTATTGTTGTTGGCGTAATAGCCATCACAGTCCTTAATCTGCGAGTTCGTGCATCTGCCATATCTCGTCCAGCTGCACCACTCACATTTTCAGGCGGCTATGAATACAGTCAATCTCCCACTACTGATAGCAACTCAGGCAAACTTGTCATGTTCTCTGGTGAACCCGAGTTTAGCACTGGAACACATACACTCCTTAACAAAGACTGTGAACTTGGCCGAGGTGGGTTTGGAGCAGTTTACCGAACAGTTCTTCAAGACGGTTGTCCTGTGGCTATCAAGAAGCTTACTGTCTCAAGCCTTGTCAAATCCCAAGAAGACTTTGAAAGGGAAGTGAAGAAACTGGGAAAACTCAAGCACCCAAATCTTGTAAAGTTAGAAGGATATTACTGGACACCATCGCTGCAGCTTCTGATTTACGAGTTTCTCTCAGGTGGGAGTTTGTATAAACACCTGCATGCAGCATCAGGAGGTTATCTTCTTTCTTGGAATGCTCGATTCGACATTATTCTTGGTACTGCAAAATGCTTAGCCTACTTACACCAATCAAACATAATCCATTACAATATTAAGTCGAGCAATGTCTTGCTCGATAACTCGGGTGAGCCTAAGATTGGAGACTACGGCTTAGCAAGGTTATTACCAATGCTAGACCGTTATGTACTGAGCAGTAAGATTCAGAGTGCTCTAGGCTACATGGCTCCAGAGTTTGCCTGTGGAACAGTAAAGATAACAGAGAAATGCGATGTCTATGGATTTGGTGTGTTGGTTCTTGAGATTATTACTGGTAAGAAGCCTGTGGAATACATGGAAGATGATGTGGTGGTTCTATGTGAAATGGTGAGAGAAGCTCTTGAAGATGTAAGGGCGGAAGAATGTATCGATGAACGGCTTCAGGGTAAGTTTCCAGCTGAAGAGGCAGTTCCCATTATCAAGCTGGGACTCATCTGTACTTCTCAGGTACCATCGAGTCGACCTGACATGGGAGAGGTTGTTAACATTCTGAAGATGATAAGATGCCCATCAGGTCGCTCAGATGAATTGGATTCGACTTAAAAACTAACATATTCACAAGAGTAAGAGACAAGAATGATCGGCGAAGAGGAATCCGGTTTTGCTCATTGTTTTGTAATTTTTTTTTTTAATTTTGGTCTCATCTTTAATGTTTGTCTATGATCTTGTTTTGAATGTGTTGTAGTCTTTGTCTGTAGCTTCTTCTTTCTTTCATTTTGACAATTAGGGTTTGCCGGATTTGTCTTCTCCGGGTTCTAAAATTTGAGACCCTTTTGATGGTCTTTTAACTATTCATAAATAGTTAGAGTTGCAGTATTCATCTTTTATTTTGTTGTGTTACCTTGCTGTGCGGTATTGTAGGCAAATGTGGAGCACATACTTTGCACATTGCACATGTGTATTGCATATATAATTAATGAAGTCTGGCGTTGGAAATTGAAATAATAACTGAATATTATATAAATTTTATAGATTCATATGGATAATAAAATGGACATTGTAATAGGCTATTGGATATATATATGTATATATAATATCAAAAAATGTCCCTTGGGATGAATCTTATGATTTTTAATAATGCTAAAATAAAGAATGTTTTCATTGATGAGTAAAGGGATAATCTTAATAATGCTAATAGCTTTGAAAATGGAATTGATACGAACTTTTCCTTATTGGCGTTACCTATATGAGATCGATCTGGGTCGCATCTATGAGAACCAAAATAGTTAAATTCTCTAGAAATCTCATGAAGAAAGGATATGTTCAGAATTAAAATGTTTCGGTTTGGTATGTATAATACTTATTGTCTTGATTTACTACGGAGCGTGAGTAGTTCAAGACTGTAGCTCACTAACTCACAAAGTTGAATCCGATAAGTACTCACAATGAATAAGGGTTTAAATCCAAAAAACACCTTTCAAATGCATAATTAATCAGAATTCTCATAATGAAATCTTATTTTCTATTCAAATGTGGGGTATTACTAAGTTTGAATAGAAAATGTGGGGTATTATAGGCACATATGGGGCACATGCTTTGCACATGTCATGTAATGAAGTCTCACATTGGAAATTGAGATAATAAATGAACATTATATAAATGTTCATACATACAAAGATTTCAAATAGGCAATTAAATTGGCATTGTAATAGGATATTGGATGTATATATAAATATCAAAAGATGGGCCCTAGGCCTTGGGGTTCTTGGTTGAGGCCCAGCGGGCAAAATTTTTTTTTCTTTTTCGACCGTTTGTATTTGGTCGTTGGTGATGAAACGGTGCGTCTGTTCCAACGCTCTGAACGCTCCTCCCCGAACCCTTGCGTCCGAAGGCAATATTACGTCTTTTAACTTGCACCCAAAACTATCTATATGAATGATCATCTGATCATTCCGAAATACACAGAAAAAAAACCATTCGTTTATCCTTAATATTTTGAGAAAGGAACAAAGTAAATTCAACAAGATATCAATCTTTTTTTATCGTTGAATCCTCAAGACGGAATAAGAAAAAAATTACGTCTTAGGACATTGCAAATGCATACCTCGAACATCTGAAAAATCTAGTATTTGTTGTTGTTCTTGTTGTTGTTTCCTATTCAATATTTGTTTATTCGCTTATAATTTGTACATTAGAATACATCAGAGCTCAGTGGTTCTTACAATTTAAGACATAAATTCTCTTCTGTGATGGACCAAACAATGTTAGGTGTGAAAAACAATCACGTCGAGAAACCTGAGAAATTCAAAGGGCAAAGATTTTAAGCGCTGACAATAGAAGATGTTGGTCTATCTTTCAACACTTCAAGTTGCATATGTGTTGAATCTGGATCCTCCTGAGGTGCTAACTGAAGGCGAATGAGAGAAACTTAATGCTGAAGAAAAATTCGAAAGAGATAAGGCTGTAAAGGCTTCAACAGAAAACACATTTTTGTTGTAAAAACTACATTTTGAATGCTTTGGATGACTCTCTATATGACATATACTCGAAGTGCAATTCTGCTCGAGACTTATGGAAGGCCTTGTACAAACAGTATAAGACTGAAGTCGCCTCTTCAGAGCAATTTGTGACTAGGAAGTTTCATAACTTTAGAATGATCGATGGCAAATCGATTATCAAACAAGTGGAGGAACTTCAAGTCGTAATCCACGAGTTAAATGAGGAAGTTATATTACTACCATCAACATTTATTGTCAGTGCATTCATTGACAATTTGCTACCTTCCCGGATAGATTTTACGAAATATTTAACACATATAACTGTGGATATGAGTCTTGAGGAGTTGGTATTGAAACTCCGTATTGAAGAGAACAATCGAATTGGTGAAAAAGGTGACTTGACATCCATTGAGACAAATGTTAACATGGTTGAGGCCAAAACAAAGAAGAAGACAAAAGGAAAGAGTATACATGTAAATCCTACTACCCTTTCTCCAAGGAAACTGGATTTCCAGAAAACTGCAAAGATAAATGCAACAACAAATTGCTGGGTATGTGGAAAAGGAGGACATAAGGCAAAAGATTGCTACCATAAGAAGGCACAACTTCAAGGTAGTGGTTCAGGAAAGACCAAGAATCATGCTAATATTGTTGAAAAATAGTTTGTCGTTGTCATTGAGGCAAATTTGGTTTCTAACACCACTGGTTGGTGGGTTGACACTAGAGTCACTATGCATGTGTGTTCGGCTAGAGAGTTGTTTTCTATATACCAAAATGTTGAAGATAAAGAAAATCTATACATGGGAAATGAAGCGACCATAAAGGTTGCTAGAAAAGGCAAAGTAGTTCTTAAATTAACCTTGACAAAGGAACTTGTGTTATCAAATGTGTTTCATGTTCCTTCGATAAGGAATAATTTGATTTTCGGTCCTATCTTTAGTAATAGAGGCTTCAAACTTGTGTTTGAATCTGATAAGTTTGTAATCTCTAAGGGTGGTATGTTGTTGGAAAGGGTTACCTTAGTGAGGGACTCTTCAAACTCAATGTTGTTCCTGTTGTAATTGATCTTGTTATGAATAAAAATAAAGCTTCTATGTGACTTTCAAGCAACTCCGATTAGAGGAGGAAAACACTATTATATAACATTATTTGATGATTATAGTAACTATTGCTATGTATATTTAATACGTACCAAAGATGAAGCTTTGAGCATATTCAAATCGTACAAAGCCGAAGTTGAAAATAAACTTGAGAAAAGAATAAAAAATGTTAAGGTCAGATAGAGGAGGACAATAGCTATCCAACGAGTTTCTAGAATGTTGTTCTTCATATGGAATAATGCATCAAACGATTGCACCGTATACTCCACAATAAAATGGAGTAACTGAACGAAAGAATAGAACACTAAAAAATATGATAAACTCGATGTTGATTAGTTCGAGAGTACTAATAAATTTATGGGGTGAGGCAATACTTACTGCCAATAATGTTCTAAATAGAATTTCACATAATTCGAGTGATAAATCTCCTTACGAGTTGTGGAAAGGACGAATACTAACTTACAAGACTATGAAAGTGTGGGCTTGTCTTGCGAAGGTTCAAATTCCCTTACCAAAGAGAACTAAACTTGGATCGAAGACTATAGATTGTATCTATATTGGGCAAGACAACCCCACACTTTCATAGTAAACCTTTGCAAGAATGATGCTCTGATACCACTTAATCCTAAACCGATGTTCTTTTGTTAGAAGGATGAGAATGGACTGAAACCCACTAACAATCCAATAATAGAACCTAGAATTTACCTTCTCGAAGAAAATACGTCCTAACCCCCAATTACATCTTGACTAGAGAACCTTAGACATAGGAATGACACCACAATATTTGTAATCTAGTATTCATAAATTAGTGAACAACTCGGAATCTCTCAAGAGTTTGGTAGCTAAATCTTTATAGAAAAAAAAATACAATCTTTATTAATCAAAATTAGGTAATAATGTCATATAATGGATCCTCTATTTATAGGGACCAAATAATAATTGAACTGAATAACATAAAACAACTTAATTAAACTCGACACAAATGCTTGGTCGAGCAATGTAAATGCTCGATTGAGCGTCGTTAAGCCTTAAAATCTAATTCTATAAAACTTTAAGTACATTATGTAGAGCAACATCTATGCTCGGTCAAGTCTTTCCATACTTGGTTGGGTCATGTCATGCTTGTGTCGAGCGGTCAAGTCTTCTGCATGATCCATTGGTCCAGGAGAATTGCTTAGCTTGAGTAAGCCTCTGCTTGAGCCGAGTGCATTGGCCTTATTATATCTAGAAGATTCGCTCATGTCGAGTGGAACTTTTCTCAGTCCAAGCGCCTCTGACTCTCCTAGATTTTTGCTCCTACCAACCTCAACTACTTGTAGGTAGTCACATGAACTCCCCTTGATATCTCTTGATGTCCTTGTGGTGCCGTAGCAAGTTCGTGCACCATCATGTCAGTGAAAAACGTTTTGTACTATTTTAGATTTAGGTCTTGTGATCGGTCCTTGTGTTATTGGTATCTCAGCCGCAGTCTACGCCTTATCAAGTTCAATAATTCTAAAAAAATAGCAAATAAAAGACATTCTCAATTCATTAAAATTTAGTTTAAAAGTCACTCATTGGGTCCACAATATATAATGACCATACAAGAATGGAAAATTGAATAAGTCTTCACCCATGAGAAAACACTCGGGGTCACATGTTTCTCTGCTCTGGCCAAACACGTTTTTGCTCCGACCCAACATTTTCTGATCCTATAGTTTCTTGCTCCTTCTGGTCTCCTTTACTAGTAGGGACCTATGGTAGTCTTTCTATACTATTCCTTGACGTCCTCGTGGGGTCATTTTCCATCTTTTCATTTCCATTTGAGCAAACACATTCCAAAGCTCATTTACCTTGCCCCTAGTTGTTTGTCCTCGTGCGACTTGTGGCGGATCCAAGATCAAGTCCAGATAAAAATCTTTCCTTATCCTTACCAACGACTTGAAAATTCTCCCCAATGGCCAAGAAATCGTTGAAACCAATCTTATCCCACCTGATCATTTACATTCCTCTTTTGAATATTTCCAACGACTAGAAAATCTTCCGAACAGCTAGTAGGTCAATTCTTCATATTTCTTTAATATATTTTCTTTCTTGTAACGTGGATATCGTACTATATAAAGAACTCCGGCCAATTTATAACTTCATACTAAGTTTTCTTAAGAAATAAACTTTTTGTTTTATTGATCGGTTTTTAAGAACACGTTGTCTTCAACTTGTTTCGGAAACAATTAAAGTCATTTTCGATTGTATCAAGAGACTTTCACACCTCTTTTGGTGTCCTTCATTCCACCTAAAATATCGTTTATCCACCTTTCTTCCACTCACGAAGCTAATTTTTCCTCAAGAGATCGTAACCTCCACCATCAACCAATCATCCACCATCGATGGAGGAATCTTGAAGAGCACCCTTAGCCCAGCGGGCCGAATTTTTTTTCTTTTTCGACCGTTTGTATTTGGTCGTTGGTGATAAAATGATATGTTTGATGAAACGGTGCGTCTATTCAAACGCTCCGCACGCTCCTCTCCGAAACCTTGCGTCCAAAGACAATATTGTGTCTCTTAACTTGCACCCGAAGCTACCTAAATGAATGATCATCTGATCATTCGGAAATACAAAAAAAACATTTGTTTACCCTTAAGATTATGAGAAATGAACAAAGTAAATTCAACAAGAGATCAATCTTTTTGTGATCGTTGAATTCTCAAGACAGAATAAGACAAAAATTTTATGTCTTAGGACACTACAAATGCATGCCTCGATCATCTGAAAAATATGGTATTTGTTGTTTGACGTGTGGAAACACGAGTTATAATTAACCTAGTCCACTTCACCGCAAGTATACGGATCTTGTAGTACCAGGGTCGATCTCAGGGACTAAAACAGCTAAACTAAGAACGAGACTAAACTAAGACGAGAGATGATAAGATGGGATATGGTCCTAATTTTCCTAAAACTATCCTAATGGTGACAACGAAACTAGGGTAAGGATAAAACTAGATATGATGAATACTACGGGTGTACGGGATACCGGGAATTGCATAGATGAACGACTAAGGATCATAGATCTATAACATCCTCTTGACTACGGGAAATTCATGCTCTACGGTGAGGAGTGATTCTTCCGAGCCTAAACCTCCTAACCATGGATACATGCAACCCTACCTTCCAGCAGCGATTAACATATACCATGGCAGCATTATCGATCGCAATCACTATCCCTAAGATGACTAACCGACCGGTCAGATTCTCATTAGCCAAAGCTTAATCTACTACTTAGCGAACCGGATTCGTTCCTTAACCTTCCAACAAGGTTCGAGATCCTATGTTGTTGAGCGGTCAGCACTAACATATGATTGATATTGCTAAGCGTAGAACCGTAAATCAAGAGTAAATAAATAAAACTAAGCATTAATGTGAATCATCGTTCATACATACAATTCCGATATCCCTACCCGCAGTAGGGACTCTACTCACTCATGGAAGAAACGAAAACAGAAGATAACAAAGTCCTATACATGATAAACCCTAAGGAAGTCGATGCCTCGACCTTCCC
>CM071862.1:8498088-8556287 GCA_036759665.1 Gynandropsis gynandra
GACGGGAAGATTCGCGATTGAAGCTCAGCGAATCTCGACTTATGGTGGGGTTGGAATGATGCCATGTTGTACCGGTACTGCTGATGGGAAGTGGTGATCGGCATGTACGGCGTCAACTCCGTAATCGTGTCCGATCTCACGGGCCATCCGTGTTCTGGGTCGTGTGCGTCGGATCTGCGTTTCTTCGAACTCTGGGAGGTTCTAGCGGCCATCTGCAAAGCAATCAAAGAATAAAAATCAATACGAAGCACTTTTGCAGAGTGCCCGATCGGGTACCAATACACTGCCTGATCGGGTGGTGAGATGTCGAAATACCCCGTGAGTACTACCCGACTCGGTCGAGAAGATCGCCCGGTCGGGTGAATGTGTGCGCGGCCCGATCGGGTTGCTAGCCCTGCCCGATCGGGTGGAATCGCGATTTCGCGATCTGCAGTTCGCGAAATGCGACAAAATCGACCGAAATTCCCCTAGATCTACCTATTCAGACCTAGATCTAACCCATGCTAGTCCTAATCTCAGCAAAGTTTACGGATTTACCTGGATTTCGCGAATTGGATGAGGAAATTTTCAGAATTTGGAGAGAGAGGGGGAAGGTTTCTCGAGTAACCGAGTTCTTCACCGGTGGTGGCTAACAGCGGCGGAATCCAAGCGGCTCCGGTGACTGGAATCGACATGGGAGAGTCGCCAACTGAGAGAGCACGATCGGGTGGTTCGTTTTGTGACGGTAGTGCCGCTCGGGTTACTCGAGTTTTTAACTTCCCTGGTGAGAAGTCCGATGCCCGATCGGGTGCCCTGAAGATGCCTGATCGGGTGCGTTAAAAGTGACCTACCCGGTCGGGTGTTGTGCAAGACCGCACGACCGGGTTCTCCATTTTCTGAACCTGCCCGATCGGGTACTAAGATTGTGCCCGATCGGGTATTGCTGCATGATCTAAAAAATATTTTTGGAATACTGCATCCCAAACTTCCTCAAAAGTTGTCCTACATACTTGGCCTGGTTCATGAAGATACCATCATCCGAGTAGCTCACCTGAAATCTTAGGAAATACCTCAAATTTTCCCAGGTCTTTCATCTCAAATTCTTTATTCAACTTCTCCTTGAGTTCCTTGATCATACCCTCATCATCTCCAGATATGATCAGGTCATCCACATATAAGCAGATTACACAAATCTTCTGGTGTTTTTCCTGCACATACATGGCAGCATCACATCCACTCCGTTTACATCCTTCTCCAAGGAAGAATGAGTTAATCCGGCTATACCAAGCTCTAGGAGCTTGCTTCAACCCATACAAGGCCTTTTTGAGTTTCAAGACCTTGTCTTCTTGTCCATCTAATTCATATCCAGGATAAAAATAAAACGAAAGAGATGACTAAAAAGGATATGCTCGGGTTGCCTCCCGAGAAGCGCTTATTTAAGGTCGTGAGCCTGACCGGACCACGCTACTTATCAGGTGGACGTCCTCGACGTCGTCGTGTCCGTAGCGTTTCGCGTGCAATGTGTGCTCGATATGGTGTGGCACATGAAATTGCTGAATTCCTTGCACGATCGGTGTTGTCGTCCCTAAGGTCGGTCATAATACTCTCTATGTTCGGGGTTGGATCGTGCTTTCCAAACATTCTGGTTGAGCTGCTCCTAGGTCTGGTTAGGCATTTGTCGTTCGTTTCCTTTAGCTTTTCCAGAAATGTTGTGCGTGTAAGCCCTTCGGGTGAAGGCTTCATCTTTACCCTGGGAGCTTTGTTGATGTCCCAGTTATGAGTTGGACGTTTGGTGCAACATCTCGGTATCTTAGGATCGTTTGCATATTGATTTTCCGTTCCACATTTAGCTAGGGTTGTGTGGAAGTCATAGTTGGAGGATTCCTCTTTCCTTTCATTGTCGAGCGGCTCGGTTGGTACCTTGTAGCTACCTTCCTCAACCGCTACACGATTTAAATCTAAAGAATCTCTGATCTGAGCTTCCTCACAAGACTCATCGGCCAAACCTTCAAAACTACCCTCGGGGAACACGAAATCGATGTGGCTTGTTTGTTCAATCGTGTCCACCAAGCTGAATTCTTCTTCTACCTCGGGTTTCTTCGTGTATTCATCAACGTCCGTAGCCTCATCCACTGTCATGTTAAATCCATACTCTTTCTCGATCAAAAGTGGACTTGGCTGATCTACCGTTTCACCATCTCTTAGGTAGAATTCGCTGACATATTCACGAGGCTGATATTCCGAACTTTCCGATGCAACCTCTTGCGGTTGCAATGCCCCTTGTGCAAGATCTACAGCTTGCACGCCCAATGATCCAAATAGGTCGCCTATTTTCTCATTGGCGCTCTCTAGTTCCGCCTCCACTCCCATGCATAAATAGTTTCTATTCTCAAGCATTTCACGGAGGTAGTTATATGTGGCGGGATATTCTAGGGCTGCTACGGATTGAGTCGGGTATGGTTAAGGCACATATGAGTGATAGCTCTGGGTTTGGGGTTCCGTCCATGGCTGGAAATTCCCAAACTATGGTTGTGCATTCACCATACTCTCGGTATTCCTATACGGGGTGTAGGCTTGATCCCTCCATCCATGATTGTATGTATTCTCGTATGGATGAGCGTAGCTGTCGTAGATCCCCGCTTCATACCCCCAAGCGTTTCGTTCCCGTGATCGTTCAAAGTATTGCGGATGGTATAAATCGGAGAGCTTACGACGAAACTCGGAAAGCTGATATCTCAATTCAGCTATGTCGGCGCCCGAAGAGTTGAAGTCGTCCATATTACCTCGCAAGACAAAGGACATCAAATTCGATTAAGTTCTGTGAGGTAAAGATATATATATATTTTTTTTTTCATTTTTTCGACTCTATAAGAAAACAAAAATGCAAGAAACAAATAAGACTCCGGAAAGGACTAGATCTTAATCTAGCTATTCCTAGTCTAAGCCGTTTTTAGTCCCCGGCAACGGCGCCAAAAACTTGACGTGTGGAAACACGAGTTATAATTAACCTAGTCCACTTCACTGCAAGTATACGGATCTTGTAGTACCAGGGTCGATCTCAGGGACTAAAACAGCTAAACTAAGAACGAGACTAAACTAAGACGAGAGATGATAAGATGGGATATGGTCCTAATTTTCCTAAAACTATCATAATGGTGACAATGAAACTAGGGTAAGGATGAGACTAGATATGGTGAATACTACGGGTGTACGGGATACCGGGTATTGCATAGATGAACGACTAAGGATCATAGATCTATAACCTACTCCTGACTACGGGAAATTCATGCTCTACGGTGAGGAGTGATTCTTCCGAGCCTAAACCTCCTAACCATGGATACATGCAACCCTACCTTCCAGCAGCGATTAACATATACCATGGCAGCGTTACGATCGCAATCACTATCCCTAAGATGACTAACCGACCGGTCAGATTCTCATTAGCCAAAGCTTAATCTACTACTTAGCGGACCGAATTCGTTCCTTAACCTTCCAGCAAGGTTCGAGATCCTATGTTGTTGAGCGGTCAGCACTAACGTATGATTGATATTGCTAAGCGTAGAACCGTAAATCAAGAGTAAAAATCATAAAACTAAGCACTAATGTAAAACATCGTTCATACATACATATCCGATATCCCTACCCACAGTAGGGACTCTACTCACTCATGGAAGAAACGAAAACAAAAGATAACACAATTCTATACATGATAAACCCTAAGAATTCGATGCCTCGACCTTCCCTATTGTGTTACCGGTGTACGGATTGGTGCTTCTCTTCTTCTCAGATGCTTCCCAAGCCTTCCCAGATGTTTTTCCAGTCCTCCATTGCCCTGTTCGTCGCCCCCTTTGCCCTAGATCCATTCAGTTCTTTTTATCCGCTCGGTTGAAATTGAGATCTAGGTTGTTGCGGATTACGCGGCCCGCTCGGGCACAGGTGTTACCCGGTCGGGTATAGGCAGCCCGACCGTGTTGATTCGTGAACCCGATCGGGTGAACGTCACCCGATCGCGTGACTAAGCGGACCCGAGTCGCGTAAACTTACGGGGCTGAAAGATGATTAACTGCCCGAGCGGGTATTCAGATTTCGCCCGATCGGGTGGTGATCACCCGATCCTCTTTGCTCATATGCCCGGGTCGTGTCAAATGCATGGATAAACCCCGTAGGTTCTACCCGAGCGGGTGAAGGAATAGTGCCCGACCGGGCACCCACGTATTCTTGAAATCTCTCTTTTCCGCTCGTTGCTCGGGCGTTCCTTTGGGTTCTAGAGCTCTGAGTAGATGTGTCCTCAAATCATGTAGTTTTTGCAAGGAATCCTTCATATTGAGCTCATTTAGGCCTTGTCGCCTAAAACCTGAAAACCGAGAAAACGGGGATGTAAAACTCGAAACCGTATCGGAATAGTAAGATTCGATGTAAGAAATATGCGAAAATGATCTAAAAACCTATCCTAATAATGATACACTTTCAGTGTTATCATTGTTGTTGATGTTTCCTGTTTATTTGCTTAAAATTTTTACATTCGAATACATCAGAACTCACTCGTTCTTACAATCGTAGACATAAATTCTCTTCTGTGAAGGACCAAACAATGTCGGATGTGAAAAACAATCACGTCGAGAAACCTGAGAAATTTAAGGGCTAAGATTTTAAGCACTGGCAATATAAGATGTTGGTCTATCTTTCAACACTTCAAGTTGCATATATCTTGAATCTGGATCCTCTTGAGGTTCTAACTGAAGGCAAACGAGAGAATCTTAATGCTGAAGAAAAATTCGAAAAAAATAGGGTTGTAAAGGCTTGGGCAGAAACCAAATTTAGTTGTAAAAACTATATTCTGAATACCCAAAGAAAGAATTCGTTTATACAAAATCTCTTCGACGATTAAAACTGATGGAGGAGATTTCCACACAACTATATTCCTTTGAAATTTCTCTTATTGCGCGTAATGTATCATAAGTAGGAAAAAACGACGATGACAATCAAACCAACTCGTCTTTCATCCATATTTCAACTGAAAAACATCTGTTTCCCCCATGCAATATGGATAAACCAATCGACCATGCGTTGTCCATCCAAATAGCATACCATAAACTGGAAAATCACTTATTGTCCACATAAGAGCACCACGTAATATAAAATTTTATCATCTCGAAACGTCGTATAGTTGAACTCCCTTCCATAATTCTTTCAATTCTTCAATCAGTGGTTGAAGAAATGTATCTAAACTTCTTTTTAGATGATTAGGCCCGGGAATCAATATTGTTAAGAACAAAAACTCACGCTTCATGCACATATATGGTGATAAATTATACGGTATCATAATACTGGCAACAACGAATAATTTCTCCATGACGTCCCGAATGGATTAAAACCATCAGTGCAAAGGCTTAAATAAACGTTTTGACTCTCAGCTGCAAAATCAGGATATACCTTGTTAAAGTGTTTCTACGTCTCGCTATTTTGAGGGATGATACATTTATCCATCACAATTTGAATGCTCAGCATGCCATCTCATATCGCTTGCGGTCTTCTCAAATCGATACAATCTTTTTATCCTGTTTGTAATTGGTAAATACCACATATGACGATACATAATCGATTTTCCATTCCTCATCAAATAAAACCGTTCTTTTTCACAAAATCGACAATTGCTCAAATCCAACATTTCTTTCCAAAAACAATCATACAATTGTCTTTGCAAACATAAATCTTTTGATATGGCAATAAACCCAATGATCACATCATCTTCTTTCTTTCATAATATGACTCAAATGCAATAATATCTTCAGACAAATAATCTCTTACTAATTGCGATATGGAATCCATGCAATTCTCAAAAAGATTATTTTTCAGTCTTCAAATTCATCAAACGTACAAATAGAGAAAACCGTGAAAGATCACTTCTAACCTTCTTGTGACGAGATTTTTCTCAAATGGATCAATTTTTTGTGGTTGTATCTCGTCACAATAAAAATGTAATTCACAATTTCCATCCAAAAAATTATATCTTTCATTTACAAGAACACAACATTCCTTCTTGTGACGAGAAGATATAATCTCGTCATAATAAAAATGATAGATATAATTTTTTGTTTTTGTAAATTAAAACCTAATCACTAATCCTCTATTTATACGTATCTCTTAAAATCATTCAATTCCAGATATATCAATGATTCTATTCAGTCAAATTAAATACATGTTCAATAAAATAATTTATCATAATATGTTTACAATTTGAAGTGTTTTAGTCTTGGACCCATTATACATCTACCATTTGATTTTGAGTAAGAATTCGAAATATTATATGACATGAATATTATATTTTTTTTTTTGTTATAGTATGGAAGGCAAGCAAAAAGAATAATTCAAAATTTTAATTTTAGCGTTACCGGGATATATGTCATGGTGGTGAGAATGTTCTCTGTATTAAAATTCCTTTTTGGACAATTGACCAATTCGTTCTTTTTACCAAGACTTTTCTGTATTTTGGAACTTTCCTTTTTTAAGTCCACGTTGTCTTTATGGCGTCATCTCTCCTACATCCTTTATAACATTCTTACCGCTCTTACCCTCCTTCCTCGTACTCTTTCTATGTTTTTTCAAGAAAAACTCTCTCTGTCTATGTTAGATTACATGGCGATGCTTAGGATTGCCGCCTACATCGTTCTGGTCATCTTACTACCTTCCGGTTCGGGTTTCGTGGCGGCTCAGACCGCACCGGAAATTCCTGGTAGCGGACCGGTAAGATTAACCGGCACGCTCAACCCATCTCTCTTAGTGATCATCTTCATCTTTTGTACGCCCATGATCCTCATCGGCTTCGCCGTGATCTTCATCCTATGGTGGCGACGTGGTGAAGCAGAAATCTCGCGGCCGAGTCTCAACGTCCTGCAGCCTCGCCCAGCCTCGGCTGCGCGTGGAATGGACGCGCGTGCAATCGAGGAGTTACCGATGATTATTTATGCCGACATTAAGAGCTTGGTGGCGGGCAAAGGCGCGTTGGAGTGTGCTGTTTGCTTGAGTGAGTTTGGGGATCGTGAAAAGCTACGTTTGCTTCCCAAGTGCGATCACGTGTTCCACATCCAATGTATTGGAGCGTGGCTTTGTGATCACGTCACTTGTCCAGTTTGCCGGTCTGATCTCGCGGCGGAACCGGTGGTTGAGAGAAGAACCGGAAGCGAAACTACTGACGTCGAATCCCAAAGCGGATATAGAAGACATGAACCGGCAGTTAACACGGAACCAGATCAAGAGAACAGAGATCATGTTACTGTCAGAGTTGAACGGGTGACACGTGCGAAATTGTTGAGATGGAATTCGACTGGTCATTTATGGGTTAACCCTGGAGAAAGCCAAAATACCGACCGGTTCACTTTGAAATTACGAGGAGAAATTAGGAATCAAATTTTGGGGGTTGGAGAAGAGAGTTCAATTAAATTGAGAAAGTTGAACCGTAAACAATCGATGTCTGAAAGATGGTTCATCTTCAAGAATTCGTCGTTTCTGTGGAGAAATGGATCTTCTATAATGTCACCGAAAGGCATCGGTTTTGATGGAGTGACATCTATACATGTTAGACAGGACGACCCCTTATTTGTAGTGTAATGAATTTTCTGGTTTTATTTGTTTGCGTATTATTTGTGACAAAGACATTCTTTTATACTTAGAAAATTAATTGTCAAAATATTTTTGTTGTTAGTTTCAAATTCCTTTTCATTACAATTGTGCAGAAAAATATCTAAAATTTTTTCATTTCATGGAACAGTATTTCTCGAAATATTTAGTGTTAAAAAAAAGACATTGTACAAAAAGTGATGATTTGATGGCTAATCCCATTTCTAAATACACAACAACAACAAAAAACTGAAGATTGAACTTACATGTACCCACAAGTTAAATACACCAATTTGTTCAGGAGATTAATGACGTTCGAAAACCAATTTTGATTATCCCAGTGAGTCATCTAAATCTAATACACCAATTTGTATTTTAGGACAAATGTTCAACTTTTATTATATTTTGGTTAAATCCTTATTTTTAATTTCTTGATAAGGTATAATATAATATGATTTTGTAAAATAATTTTCAAAAAGTACTATGAAATTTAATAACGATATGTAAATAAAATATGCCAAGAGTTTTGCATACAATGCATTATTGCCACCAACCTTCTGCAAATTAAGTTGCGAAGCAATATTAATCAGAAAAAAACAGATTACTTACTAAAAGAATATTGTTTTAGTTTTATTTTCTCTTTGGTTTTGATTATCATCTGATCTTCTCTTCGATTTTTAGTTCTCATCTTATTCCTCCTGAACTATAAAAAAAATTTACCTAAAATCCTCTTCCATTAACTATATATTAACTAATCCGATTTGATCCAATTTTGATCCAAATACGATCCAATTTTGATCTGAATTTGACCCAATTTTGATTTCAATATTAACCCGAATTTTAATTTGAATTTTGACTCGATTTTAAACTGAATTTGGCTTAATTTTGTTCTGATAAAATTTTAAATGTTAAATTTTAGAAAATTAGATGTGAATTTACTACACACATAAAAAATAAATGTTTATTTTTGGATAATTGCATCAAAATCAAGTTAATTATTTGATTTCATTGATTTCGAGTCAAAATTGAGTACCTATGTGTTAATTGTACCAAAATCGGATCAAATCGAGTTAAACCTAAAATTTTCATGCAATTATCCAAAAATTTAACATTTATTATTTATCGGGTTAATTAAAAAATGTTGTTGAGTTAGTTCAAGACCGAGTTACCCGATTATTTTATACAATTAACAAAATTATACTCAATTTTGATCTGATTTTTATACAATGAACAAAGCTGTACTCGATTTTGATCCGATTGTGATACAATCAACAAAACTATATTCAATTTTGACTCGAAATCAATTAAATCGAATAATTAACTTTATTTTTATGTAACTATCCAAAAAATAACATTTATTATTTATGTGTGTAGTAAATTCACATCTAATTTCCTAAAATTTAACATTTAAAGTTTAATTCGATCAAAATTAAGTCAAATTCAAGTTAAAATTGAGTCAACACGTTAAAATCAAGTCAAAATTCGAGTAAATTTTGAGTCAAAATTGGATTGAATTCAGGTCAAAATCGGATTAACGGATAGCTAACATAGGGGTATTCAGACAAATTTTTTTATAGTTGAGGGGGAATTAGATGAAAACTAAAAGTCAATGTTGTTTTTCATTATGAAAAATTTAGGATATCTTAATTTGTATAGTTGTCATATTATACAAATATATGAACTTTGGATACTCGAAATTAATGTATAGGTGTTATAATATTAAACCAACAAAAAAAAACTCCTTCAATATACTGGCATTGATCTACAATCTTCAAAAGCACTCTTATTCGAAAACAATAGGTAGGTTTGTTGGTTGAACAATGTAAATATTTTCATTACAATAATAGATTTAGTTTGTTTTAAAATTTCCGGTTTCATGCATTTGTTCTCCAAACAAATATACATGAACAGTAACTTCTAAAAAATTGAAGTCGTTTGAGAGATGTAGAAACTCCATCAATGATCCACACTTATATACGTATTCGACATCAACACCTTGACGTGGTTGGGAACCGAAGAAAATTTTTCTCCGATATTATTTCTCTCTTACACTTATATAACTCTTTCTGAATTTAATGTGTGATTCTAATTGTATTTGGTTGCTAATCTAAATGTTATCTTGTATCACTTTTAGCGACTAGGTTTAGAAATAATTAACCTTTAATTTACCAAAATCACAAATAGTTAGTGATAATTGCACTTTAGGCATAGGACTAATTCAACACATTCGTCTGAATCTCTACCACATCATTCACAATCTACAAATAACTCAGTTTTAAAACAAAACTATATATCTCAGAAGTATGATTATCGTCCTCTAGCCATAACTCTCATCGGTCCACATACATTTGTATGTGTGAGCCCTAAGAGTTTTGTGAATCTTTCTGAAATTCACATAAAAAGATATTTGGCCATTTTCTCTCAGAGACGGAATTCACAAGTAGCATATGATTAATAGTCATATTGTCTAAGATATCCATCTCGATGTAACAAATTCATCATTTTCTTTCGGATATAATTGAGCCTACAATGCTAGAGAGAAGTCTAACTCAAATTATCATCCTTTTTTTCTCTTGCGACCGAAAACATACATATTAATAAATTAATATTCACATCAAGTAAGACATATACACCATGTCGTAAATATATATTTTCAAATAATGTATCATTATGAGAAAAAAATATTAGACAATATAGTTTGAAAACCATATATATCCAACATATAATAGAAATTATGTTCGAAATAAATTTTGGACATAATAAACATAGTGTCTTGTTCATAGGCATACAAAAGGAAATCAATCTTATAGCTAATGTCGCAACAGTAGCACCATTCCCTCCTTTACTAGTCTTCTACTAATGTTCAACATGTGCAATATTATTGCAAATATTAAAGCTATTATACCCACATAGGAGAATCAATAGTAGCCAAAGAAACTAGAAAACTATTTTTCATTTAGCTCATTCCTTATTTCTTATCCTTCAGAGATGCAAGATGCTCCTCACAATTTTTCTTCTAGTTAATTCTTCTCCGACATAAATTAATTTTTTTAGACCCCATTATAAATTCTATCCATATAGATTATGATCGCCAATTGATATATATTAGATCTAGTTGTACAAATGTTTTTTGCAAGAAACACTCAGAGTCTATATGGTTGACCAGGCCCTCCTCGGGTATGGGTTTGGCCTATGAGGTCCATAAACGCCCAAATCCTTATAGTTATTGTGCTTATGTTAGGGTTCTATTAGACATTGTTAGTATTTTTTACATCTAGATCTGGGGAAAACATCATACCATGTTAGGGTTCTATTAGACATTTCGAGCGATGGAATATTATGGTTAGTCAGGTCAGTGAAACTGCAGTGTCATACCTTATTGGGATCTTAAGCTTACTTTCTCTAGAGAAGAATTGCCTCTTTTGGGGGCTCAATCATTGCATTTGAAAGTAGCTCTAGAAATCCTATTATGGTAACCTTTCAACTGATACTTGTCAGCGTTATACCGTGTTGGGGTCCTATTGGACCTTTTGAGTGATAGAGATTTGTGATGAGTTAGGTCAATGGACCTGCTTGTGTAATATTGTGTTAGGGTTGTGCTAAACTTTCGAGCAATGCAACACTGTGATGAGTCTGGTTAGTGGACATGCTAGTGTCTTACCGTGTTGAGGTCTTGTTAGACCTTTCGAGCGACAAAATGATGTATTATACTGATAGCTTGGGTCAGTTTAACCTTGTGAGAGCTTCAGTGTGCTAGGATCCTTTGGACTTTGCTAGTGTATGCTCGATGTAGAGTCTTATTATGCTCCGGTGTGATAATAGTCTTAGACCCAGGTACTTAGTCAAGTTGTATAGAGTTATCTATTTGTATATGGAGTGACAATGAATTTTTATTTTATGTTACTACGTTAAGAGTGGGAGAATATATGGCACGTACTGCGTACACGTATAGGTCTCCCTAAGTATGTATTGTGTACTCACCTTTTTTGTGTGTTGATGTGGATGGACATGTTATGACAAAGAAAAAGAGCAATGAGGTTGAGCAACAACAATAGTGCTCGTAGTGAATCGATAGAAGAGACATGTATTAGGTCTTGATAAGCTTTATTATGAATTTCGTATCAATCTTGATTATGATTATATATATTGTGTTTGTGTTATATAGTTCAACCATTGCCTTTGAATTACAAGTATTTAATTTGTTTTATAAATATATTTGAGCAATGATACGTGGGGGACACCTCTTGGAGGTGATGGTGGACACCTCTTGGAGGTGATGGTGAACACTCCTAGTCAAATGATTAATCGTATGATTTACAGATAGTACCAAGAAGTATGGTTACTAGAGCTTTCGAACATGGATGAGTGGGTGAAGGCTCTCGTTCCACTAGCCATACATAGTCTCAGTCATCGAGACAAAGGTCTCGAAGTGTGATTGATAGAGATGCCATAAGAGAAGTTTTAAGAGAACTATTTTTAGAAGGTAACCAGTATGACCAAGATGAGAGTTCAGCTATGTTTTACGCACCACCACCACCACAAGCATCGCCACAAGTACAGTCGTATGCATTGCCGCAAGTACCACTACTACCACCACCACTACCTTCCCTAATATTTAAGCAAATGCATGTAAAACCGTTAGAGTATTTCTATGTCATAGATCACATGGGTAAAGGGAATATTAAAAAATTATGTGGTGGTGTGATACCTCTCATGATGGTTGAGGAATGG
Organism: Gynandropsis gynandra; assembly: GCA_036759665.1. Classification (NCBI taxonomy): domain Eukaryota; kingdom Viridiplantae; phylum Streptophyta; class Magnoliopsida; order Brassicales; family Cleomaceae; genus Gynandropsis; species Gynandropsis gynandra. Next base: position 8,510,416 of record CM071862.1, read on the forward strand.
AGGTTTCATCTAGAGATAAACCACCACTCATCGAGATGCCCATTGTAGTTTAAGGTAGATATTGCACTCCACTATCTAGAGGGTGAAGCGGTTTTTTGGTGGGATGAAATCCAAAAGGAATGTCCAGACTTTTTTTTTTTGGGATGAGTTCAAACAACTTTTTGAGATGAAGTATGTGCCACACGCTGCTTGTGAAGAGATGGAGTTGACATTTCTACAGCTGACACCAAGTGATCATATTGTTGCTCAATATCATGAAACTTATTTAGAGCTATCACGATTTAAGCAAAAATAAGTGAATTTGGAAATTCATAAGGTCAACTAATTTTTGCAAAGACTACATCTCGAAATTAGACATGGGATTGGGATTAGGGTTCTAAGTGGGTTGGCCCATCCTAACCCACCATGAGCTAGTTTATTTTTAGTTTAGCCAGTTCAACCCATATTTTATATGGGTTGAAATTTTGTTGAACCAACTCAACCTACCAAAACCCGCGAGTTATATGGGTCGAACCGCAGGTTGAATTTTTTTATGCAATTATATAATAAATAGTTTATTAAAATATTTAAAAATTCATTAAAATCTAAATAAATATTTATAAATTCAAATAAAAATATCTAAATACTTCGGAACTTCAGTATATTTAAAAATCATAAAAATGTAGATAATTCAAATATAGTATAAAAATTCAAATAAAAATAACATTTAACTAAATATTTAAAAAGTTGAAACTTCAAAACATAATCTTTATGTTCATGGATGGATTGCAACTACATTATATGTTCCATAAAAATATAATAATTATTTGTTATTGATATTATGTATATAAATTATATATATAATAAATATATAATTTTTTCTACTCTGCAGGTTGATCCGTAGTTCATATGGGCTAACCTATGAGTTCATTTTTTATATGGGCTGAAAAAAACTCAAACCAGTTTGCCTTTTGTAGGTTGGGTCAAGGGCAACATGCGGGTTCACGATCCAGTTAGCACCCCTAATTGAGATAAATAGACATGAATCATTGTCTGAGCTAGTCCAGAATGCTCAATTAGTAGAGAAGAGACTCATCGAGGAAGACATTTTGAATTCTTCAGGTGCCAAAGGGAAGCAAGTCATCCAACAGGTTTGAAGAAGATCAGATCAGAGGAGAATGGTTCAGACTCGTCCAATTATAGCAAATTCGAGGTACTTATGTCATCATTGCGGACAGGGATATAAAATAAGATGTTGGCTTGCGAGCCAGCTCTAGCTCTAATAATATTTGAACGAGCTGAGCTAGGTATTTTCCAATTCATTTAAAAACGAGCTAACGAGTTGAGTCGGAAATGAATTAGAGTTTAGGCGAGCTGAGTACAAAAGCATATATTTTTCTATTTTACATATTATACATGTTCTTTGCATTTACCAAATATTTTATAAGGAAAAATGATATATTGTTTACATATAATGTTATTATTAATTTCCTATTTTCTACCAAATTAATATAATTTTATTAGGGGTAACTTCAAAAATACACTTGAAATTCTATTAGGGTTTCAATCCTATCCTTCTCTAAAAAACTTAACTTCAAATTTACCTTATAATATTGATATTCCCAAATTGTCCCTGTGACCTGTGCGACCCTTGCGACCCTCGATAATCGCTCGAAACCGTTGAAAATCGCTCAAAATCGTTTTAATTGCTCAAAAATCGCTAGAAATCGTTGTAATCACTCAAAATCGCTCGAAAATGGTTAGAAATCGCTGAAATTTGTTGAAGATCGCTGGAAACTGCTCTCAACTTCAAAATCATCTCTCTTTTTTATCTTCTCAATTTTGAAATAGGTTTCGTTTGAAAAAAATGTCAAACCATATGTATTTTCATTAACAAAATAAAAGGGCACATATGTGTTTTCTCTAATTTTTCATTATGTTTTCGAGGGTATACGTGAAGCAAGGATGTCCTAAGAAGGTATCTTCGATATATGTTTTCATTTTATTAACAAATAAAGAAAAAATATTTAAAAAAACTATAATAAGAAATATGTTTATATATTAGATATTTTATTTAATATTCGATAAATTTTATTTTTAAATTCATATTTTGATATTTAATAACTTTGTATTCAAATTAATGTTTTTATATTTTGTATATTTTATTTGGTTTGTGCAAGAGAAACATATAATATTAATATATTACAACTCTTTTAAATTAGATAGTCTAGTTCACGATCCAGCTCGTTTTTGGACGAACTAAAGGCGAGTTGAGCTAGGTTTTTCTAGCTTGTTTTAAATACGAGTTGACCTGAACCAGCTCGTTTTTGGTGACCTGATGGCGAGTTGAGCCGTTTTAGCTCATTTTACACCCCTAGATGTGGACGTGAGCATGTTGGGCCATGCCACAGGGATAAAAAAGTAGGATGCTTTCGATGTGGTAGTTTAGAACATTAGAGTCATGAGTGTCGTCAGATAAAGGGAGAAAGGGTGAATGTCAATGTGCAAACACTCATCCTATCGTTGGATCGATAATTGTGGCAAGCCTACCGACTCATGTTTTATTTGACACAAATGCGAGAGAAAGCTTTATGAGTTTGTCGATTGCTAATAAATTAGATTAAGCTCGAGGGTCCGACAAGTATTATTCGAGTGCATACTTCAGGGGGTAAGCTTTAAGGATCCCAAGGAGTTCTCAAAGATGTACCAGAGGTGATAGTGAAAGAGGAGCTAGCTATAGAGCTTATCATTATTGAGATGGAATGCTATGATGTGATCCTTGGAATGAATTGGCTATCAACACATCGAATTGTGATGGATTTTTTTCAGGGTTAAGTATGTTTCCAAAAGAGCGATAAGGAGCTTAAGTATCAAGGAATCCAATCAGGTGAAGGGATCCATATAATCTCAGCGTTACGTATGGACCGATTGATAGATCACAATTGTGAGTTGCATCTCACCACATCTTAGGGGAAGAAGTGGAACCATTTGTGCAAGTCGAAAAGATCCTTGTATTGTGAGAGTTTGTAGATTTTTTTTACAGAATTACAAGGTTTACCGCCAACGCGAGGAGATCCATTTGATATTGAGCTAGAACCAGGTACTGTTCAATTATCTAAGTTTTCAAATAAAATATATTGCACTAGTGGAAATGACAGAGTTAAGGAAATAGTTGGATGAATTGCTCGAAAAGGGTTTTGTACGAATGAGTACATCACCATGGGGTGCATCAGTCTTGTTTGTCAAGAAGAAATACGAGAGTTTCAGATTGTGTATTGACTATTGGGGCCTAAATAGAGTCATTGTCAAAAATTGTTACCCGTATCTAGGATCGAAGAATTGTTGGATCAGTTAAGAGATGCAACTTGGTTCTCAAAGATAGATCTAGCAACGAGATATCATGATATTCCAATTGCAGAAAAGAGACATTAGGAACACTGCATTTTGAACTCGGTATAAGCATTACAAATTTTTTATTATGCCATTCAGTTTGACTAATGTCTCCATTGCATTCATGAAGCTAATGAAGAATGTGTTTCGAGAATACTTGGATCGTTTCGTTATTGTATTTATTGGTGAAATTTTGGTCTACACCAAGAGCCTAGAAGAATATGAGGAACATCTGCGTTTAGTGCTAGAACATTTGAGAGAGCAACATTTTTTGCGAAGCTAAAAAAGTGTAGTTTATAGAAAAGATGTATGGGCTTTTTGGGACATGTCGTATCAGAAGAAGGAGTTTTTGTTGATCCCCAGAAGGTGTCAACAATCGTAAGATGAATTTATATATAACTGAATCACCAATGTTAGCATTACCAAAACTGAGGGTTCCATACATAGTGTATACAGATGCATCAAAGATGGATTTAGGATGTGTACTTATGCAAGGGGATAATGTGATTGCTTATGCATCAAGTCAGATACATAACCATTAGGTGAATTACCCGACTCATGATTTAGAGATGGCAATTGTGGTCTCTGTGTTAAAGATTTGTAGGGCATACCTTTATGGAGAGAAGGTACATATATTACTGACCACAAAAGTCTGAAGAACATATTTATGCAGTCAAACCCGAATTTGCGTTAGAGAAGATGGATGGAGTTTGTTTGTAAACTCTAGATAGATATCATATACCATACGTGGGAAACAAATATTGTTGTTGCAGATGCGTCGAGACACAAGAGAGTTGAGGTTACAACCATTCATGAGTTCATCGACTTGATTAGTCAAATAAGTGCCTTGAGACTAGATACAATGCAGACCGAGTTAGAGAGTGTAGGGTTGCAAGCAGTAGATTGGGCGGATCTATTGAGTAGAATTTGAACAACATAACTATGGGATGAGAGATCGCAGAAAATTCGTAGTAATCAACAAGACCCGAGATATAAGTTGTACCAGGTCATGGAAAACGATCTAATGATGATAAGTGGTAGAGTTTATGTACCAAACGATATAGGGATTATGGAATGGATTCTAAGCCAAACTCACCAATCCAAATATTCGATTCAATCAGGATCGATGAAGATGTATCGGGATGTCCGTCAGTTTTATCAGTGGATGAAAAAAAGACATCGCTCAATTGGTATCAGAATGTCCAACGTGTCAATTAATCAAAATGAAGCAACAAGTATCGAGTGAAAATTGCAAAGTCTTCCAATTTCCCAATGGAAGTGGGACTATGTCACTATTTTGTAATGGGTATTCAAAGGAAACAAAATGGAAAACACCATTTGGGTAGTCGTGGATCAACTAAATAAATCGACATATTTAATTCTGATAAAGAATACTTTTGATATGAATCAGCTAGCACAAATCTATATTGCACATATTGTAAGGTTGCATCGTTTGGTCAAACATTGTGTTAGATTGGGATGAGAGATTCACCTCACGTCTTTGGCAAGCTTTTCAAAAAGAATTAGGAGTGGTTGCCTATCGATTTGAGTTACCATCTTCACTAGAAGTGATACATGATATATTTCATGTATCTTTATTATGGAAGTGTTTATCAGCATCTCAGAAAATACTGGTAGAGACACCAAAAACTCTAAAAAAGGACTAAAGATATAAAGAGCGCTCGCATATCGTGGATTACCAAGTTAAATAGTTAAGAGGTAAACATATCCCAATGATAAATGTAGTGTGGGAACACCAAGTGTGCAAGGATCAACATGGGAAACAAAGGAGAAATGATGTACGAGTACCTAGAGCTATTTGAATATGATTAGTAGGATTCTTCGATGCATTGGATTACAATGTTTTTTTGGAGAGTCAAAAATATTAAAATTGATGATGAATTCTATTATAGTTGGGGAGAATGTGAGCCCCATAAAGGCCTAAGTCCTTATAGCTATTATGATTGTGTGTATAAATTCATAATCATGTAGGGTTAGGTTAAAATAAAAGAAAGAAGAAAAAAATTTTAATTCTCCTTTAGCAGCGGCCGAAGAAGAAGGAAAAATAAAAAAAAAGAAGAAGAGAAAGTCAAATTCAAAGATTCTTGATCTAATTTTGTGGTTCTTCAGAAGGTAATACAAAACCCTAAATAATTTATTTATATCATTTCCCAATTTAAAGATATATGTTATAAAGACTGATTATTCGAATGGATTTGTAATAAAAAATTGATGTGTGTCGTTGTAGTAATATATTTGTCAGGTCACCGGGAAAAGGCAAACTTGATGATCGTTAACTTCAAAATTTTGGATTTTATTATGGTTCTCCGTCAATTTATTGAATGGTTCCGTACATGTGAAACTAGATACAAAAATAGTAGAATTTTAAGGAAATCCATAATCGAAAATTAAGACATTAAAAGTGGGGTATAAAATGAGCTGGATCGGCTCAGTTCGGCTCACTCGTCTTCAGCTCAACAAAAAACGAGTTGGCTCAGCTCGGCTCGTTTTTTAAACGAGCTGGAAAATCCAGTTTAGCTCAGTTCGCCTCTAGCTCGCCAAAAACCGAGCTGGCTCGCGAACCAAACTATTTAAATATTTTGAATTAGTTGTAATATCATATATGATAAATATATCAAATGAACCAAATAAAATATAGAAAATATGAAAACATTAATTCAAACATAATGTTATAAAATATCATTGCACTAAATAAAACATAACTCCCTCGAATAAAAAGTATCAAATATCATTGTACTAAATTCGACCGCTCGTAACTTTACTTGTAACATTCTTTTCATCTCCTTCTTCTCCTTCGAGATCTATATAAAAAAGAAGCAAATATATATTAATACACATTTTAACAATAAATAACTAACGTAAAAGTTAAAAGTTACCTTTTTTCGATTTCAAATCCTTTAAACCATGAACGTGTGCAAATCAATGTTTGTACATTTGTAGAAAGAAGTCGGCTTCTATATTTGTTTAGAATGCGAGAACCAATGCTAAATGATGATTCGGATGCCATTGTAGTTATAAGAACACTTAATATGTCTCAAGCCATGTATGCCAAATCACGTAATCTATGTCTATTCTCCTTCCAAAACCCCAAGACATCCAAATGGGAATAATCCGACATCTTAAGCTTTTTATTCATCCAAATACATATCCAAATGTGACTTTCCCTTGTCTTCTCTAACTTCGGGACATTCATCAAAACAATAGAAATCCTATACCAAAGCATTTCCATGTAAATATTTAAAGTAACATATTGATAAATAAAACAATTATTATTAAAAAAAACTTACATCAAGCATTTCCAAGTCGCTCCCTTTTTTACTCGGAAAGATAGCACGTTGAGAAGATGATGCATCTCTAGAAATACCTTTTCTGCCAATGGTTGAATTGTTTTGATATGCTTTAAAGAGGGTATACATTTTCGCCTTCATGCGGTCCAACTTTTCCTTAGAAGAATCTATATCAAGTTCACTCAAACAACACCTTATAAATTGGCTCTTCATCCTAGGGTCAATCATAGCTCCCATGTCAAGAATAATACTATAATGATCCCAATATTTGTTGAACTTGACTAGCATATCGAAGCCATCTTCTTTATATGATCATCGTTGCTATCCCCATGCTTCTTTAACAATTTTTCAATTCTAAAAATATGTCCATAATATAGATTTGAAGTGGAATAACTTGATCCGGACAAATTAGTAATCTTGTGAAACAGACTCAATAATTCACATATTCTTTTTGCCCTAATCCATTCATCCCTCGATGGAAAATACTTGTAGCTTTTATCCACCACTTTGAATCTATTGAAAGCACGCTGATACTTGAGAGCTTTCTCAAGCATAATAAAGGTGGAGTTCCATCTCGTAGCAATATCAATGGATAAAACAACTCCATAAATACCAATACCATCTTCTACTAATGCATCCATTCTTCCTTTCGACCCTTTGACATACTTCACACTCTCTCCAATTTTACTCACAGCATCACCAAGCGACTTTAAACCATCTTGCACGATGAGGTTTAAGATATGCGCACAACATCTTACATGAAAGAATTCACCATCGCACAACAAGCTATTATCTAAGCACAATCTCTCCTTCAAAACCTCTTGTAAAGAATCATTAGCTGAAGCATTATCAAGGGTAATGGTGAACACTTTCTTCTCTATCCCCCATTCTTTCAAAAAATCATGGATTTTAATAGCTAATGCTTCACTGGTATGTGGAGGAGGCATATCAACAAAAGATAATATCTTACTATTCAACTTCCAATCCTTTTCAACATAATATGCTGTCAAACATATATAACCTTCACCATTAATACTCGTCCAACAATCCGAAGTTAAAGATATCTTACTAGGAATTTTTTCCAATTCAGACTTCAGTCTCGTTTTATGCTTCAAATAAAACTCATAAACACGAGAAGCTATAGTGTTTCTACAACAAAACTTAAACTACGGATTCAGATAATGTATCCAATCTCTCAAATCCTCATACTCAACAAAAGCGAAAGGGAGATCATGTGATATAATGCACTTAGTTGACTTCTCCTCAGCAACGTTTCGATCAAACTTTTTTGTTACCATTAAATTTCCCTCGACATCCTTAAATATTCCCTTAATATCCTTAGCTAAAATTTTCGTAGGACATATTTTCTTCAAATATCTTGCCAAAGTAGAAGTTCCTTGAGAATTCAGCTTTTGAACATACTTTTGATTGCAATGGATGCACATCACATGTGTTTCATTTACTCTTCTAAAATGTTTCCACACATCTGATGTACATTTCTTTTTCCTTTTAGAAGAGAGAATTACTTGAAATTGAGTCGATTCGATACCTCCATACTCATCATCTTCTTCATACATTCTTAACTCCTCTTGTGTTACCATTCTTTGGTACGAATTCATTTCATCGTCTCTCTCAATTATACTGCATATAATAAAAAACAAAAAATAATTTAAGTTTTAAACTTTCACTGACAACAAAGAGAGAAAATAAACAGAGAAAATAGAAGGTACAAGTTACAAAAAACTAACCTCATCATCTTAAGGCAGAAGGAAACGACAAACACAGAATGATGCAGTGTTGTTGTATGGAAAATGGCGAACACAGAATGAAACTGTGGGGAAGAAGGAAACAACCAAAGACAGAATGAAACAGTCGCCGACCACCAGGAGAGAGGACCGACTGACGTGTTGTGCCTGTTCTGGAAAAGACGACGTGCGGCCGTCGAACACCAGGAGAGAGGACCAAACAGTGGTTGTGTGGGAGAAGAAGTCGACTGCGCACTACTCACAAGAAGAGGAATAGACCGATCGACATGTTGTGCCTGTGCTGGGAGAGACGACGTGCGTCCGCTGACCAACAGGAGAGAGGACCGAACGATGGTTGTCTGGCAGAAGAAGTCGACGATGCACTGCTCACAGGAAGAGGAAGAGACCAGCCGACGTGCTGAAGAAGATGAAGGAAAAAATTAAAGTAGATATTAAAATATTATTGTTTCTTTATTTTTTTATATCAATTATTAGAAAAAGGAAAAATACATTATAATAGTGAGATTAATGATCAGAAACAAGGTGGTGACGTTGCAGTTGTTTCTTCTGGGTTTTGGACTGGGATGCTGAGTGGAGGATCATGGTGAAATAATCAATCTCGAAATTAAAATATTATTGTTTCTTTATTTTGTTATATCAATTATTAGAAAAAGAAAAAATATTTCATAATAGTATAATATGTTTAAACAATATATTATTCTTTTAAATGCAATACTATATATGATATACAAAAAAGGAAAATATGTTATTTTTGTACATATTTTTTTCAGCTCGCGAGCCAGCTCGTTTAAGCTCAGACTCGTTTTGGGCTCAGCTCGTCAGCTCGTTTTTTAAACGAGCTAGAAAATACCCAGCTTTACTCGTTTAAATATAGTCTGAGTTAGAGCTGACTCGCGAGCCAACAGCTCATTTTACACCCATAATTAAAAGTGAAGGTTGAACCAAATTCAAGAATCATGATGACAGATTCTATATGTATGAACTGGTTTTCACGAATCTTAGTGGCCAAAGAGGGCCTAGAGATTAAACGCTTGACCAAGCATCGAGCTCAGGGAGTGTTGAAGTTTGGGTTTAGTAATGGAGTCGAGTGAACTTCTTATATTGCATGGTTGATCGAAAGATTCCGTACTCGAACCTTTGGAAGAAGGCATGTGTGGGTGAGTTGGTGATATTCATACATGAGGAGTATCGGGTCTGTAACACTCCTATCCCGGAACAACCTCGGGACTAGGAGTGTCCACCATCACCTCCAAGAGGTGGCTACACGTGTCATCGCTCAAACGCACTTATACAGCTCATATACTTATCATAAATTCTCATACGACAAATTTAGGGTTTTAATCCAATTGCACTTATAACGTCTCATTTTTTCCATTATGATCCTATAAATTCTATCGTGATCATGCATCATTTTAAAAATATCATCTCTTCCATAAATCGATCACAAATCCGAAATTAGGGTGGAGAAAATCATCACATTAGCTTCCCGACAATTTGACGATTCTGGCTAACATTGCTATCAACAACACCGACCGATTTTTCCTATTATAGATCCATTCAATTCCATAAATTTCCATAATATAAATATTCGAATTAAGCGAATAATCACAAAAAATATTTAGAGATTTACCACAATCTCGATTAGAATCCACCCACGTAAAACGTGAAGAAGATATTCTCCAATTAATTCTTCCTCCTCTGTTTCTCTTATTTTTTTCTTCCCTTTTCCTTCTTCTCTCTAGCCGATGTTTTTCTCTCTCTCTCTCTCTCCGACGATCCTCTTTCTGTTTCTCTTTTAATTAACCCTAATTTTTTATTAATATCGGGTCAACGATTTATTATTGTGACACCTGGAAATGGGACCACCGTCATACCGTGTTGGGGTTTTGTTGGACCTTTTGAGCGATGGAGCATTGTGGTTAGCTAGGTCAGTGGATGTTTCAAGCAACGAAGCACTGAGGTGAGTTAGGTTAGTGGACCTACCAACATTATATCGTGTTAGGGTCCTATTAGACCTTTCGAGTGACAGAGCATTGTGGTCACTCAAGTCTGTGGACCTGCTAGTGTCTTACCATGTTAGGGTCCTGTTGGAGCTTTTGAGTGACGTAGTGTTGTATTGTGCTGATAGCTTGGAACAAGTTGACCTTGCGAAAGCGTTAGTATGCTAGGGTTATTTGGACTTTGCTAGCGTATGCTAGACGTAGAGTCTTATGGACTCTACGAGTTATGATCCGGTGTGGTACTAGTATTAGATCTAGGATACTCTGTCGGGTTGAGAAGAGTTGTATGTGTGCCTATGGAGCAACAATGGATTTTTATTTTATGTTACTACGTTGAGAGTGGGAGAATAAATGGCACGTAATGCATATATGTATTGGTCTCATTGAGTATGTATTTTGTACTCACTATTTGTGAGCTGTCGTGGATGGAAAAATTATGATAAAAGAAGGCAATGATGTTGAGCAATAATAGCAGGTTCACAACGGATCGATGAGAGAGACATGCATTAGGTCTCAATAAATTTAATTATGCATTTCGTATTTATCATGATTATGGTTATACATCTTTGGTTTTTCCGATATGGTTTGAAACATTTTATTTGAATTAAAAGTATTTAATCTATTTTAGAAATATATTTGAGTATTACATGCAGCAACCTCATCAATTGTCCATATGGACTAAAACAATATTTCTATAGTTAAACATAGACATGCCTTAATAACTAAATGAATTAAGTAAATACCTGGTTAAATTCTTTCCAAATCTTACAATCGGATGGATGTTGTATTTTCTCATTTGCCCGTTGAATATTATTCTTGTTATTTCATAAATGTTGTCGTTTTCTTCAACTCATACAATCCCTTCAACATGTTTTCTATAGGCTTATACATAATTTTTTCTGTTACTGCCACAAAATTTGCTTTTTAACAAACCTTTGTCTTTACTTCAAAATATCATGCAACTATATTTGCAATTCCAAAGGATCCTTGTCTTATGTTGATGCATGTCCAACTTCTTGGAAATATTTTTTTTTTCTCATGGTATGTTTCAGTAAATACTTATACAAAATGAATGTATGCAATTCTTTTCTACATTATAATATGTTTTTAATCCTCGGTAATCTTGATGACAAAGGTAAATATGGATGACATTCATAACAACCTTCATATGTATGTTGTTTCATTGTATCCAATATTCCAAGAATTGTCCCATATAGTTTTCTGGCACCTTTTCTTCCATCATTTGCTCAAAAACTCTTGAAAAAACGTTTGTCATCACCATTCTAGATTATAGATTTATCGCTAGTGTTTCTCTAATAAACCTCATCAAATTTTTCATTTGGTCTTTATTTGGACTTAATGACATATCTTACATCAAAGTCTTCATCGTGTAAGAAACAAACATTAAAATTCTCCACAAAACAAACTTTGTAAAGATTCTTGCAAACTATATCATGACTTGGGTACTTCATATTACTGTATCCTTTAACAGACATAACATTGTGTCGTGTTTTAGATACAAAAAGTTGCATCGACTCAAATCCAAAAATTATTCTAACCTTTGCAAGAGGTCATGCATAATATCTTTTGTTATTATATATTTCCTACATACATTGTCTAAATCCACATACATTGCTATTTGAAAAAAAGAGCATCTTAAAGAGATCGAGAACTTATTGAAATTTCAACAAGTGGTGAGTGATAAAACATACTTTACAGTAATATACCATAATTTTCAATGGTAATCCATTTGTAATATCAACAAATCATTGTTGGAATACTAACGGTAAAATTGATTAAATGTGTTACCAATATCAAATATAATATTTGAATATTTCAATGGTCATCCATTCATACTACAAACGAATGATCGTTGAAATATCAATAGAACCTTTGGAATATATAGGAAATTTTCAAAAAAAAATCAACGGTTAGCATCCATTAATACATTGTTGATAAGTGTCGACACATATCATTGAAATTTCAAATGGTTGTCCGTTGCACCACCATTAAAATAGTCAAGGAATATTTCAACATTTTTACAATGTCCATTATCCATTAATAAACAATTTATTTTTAACATATTTCAACTAAATGATGCATTATTGATATCTATTGTAATTCGTTGAAATCGGTTAGAAAAGTTTTCAATGGACATATGGATTGAAAACAACACAGTGTTTTTGTAGTGTGATCACTTTTTTATTAAGTGCATTGATGTAGAGAAGGCATGGGTCTTACTTCTATTTGAGGTTATATTGTTTAGTTGCATAATGTTTATTGTAGACTAAAGAGAATCGAGCATGTAGTTAGGGATCAAGGAGCATTTGTGGAGTATCATTAGATCCGTAAAGGTATAAGATGATTCTATGTGACTAAAAAATCCATTGTTTCATGACTTAGTATCAACACTTGTCAATTATGCTTATGTGATGGTGGGACTCTGACTTTGCATCACATGCATGCTCTTTACATTTGACGAGACTTGTTCCAGTGTTAGGTATGCATAAGTTAGGATTTAGTTTGAATTTTCATGATAAATGAAAATTTATCTTGAGTATATTTAGTTCTATTGTGTTTTTTTTATTTGTGTTGAAAACAAGTGAAAGATACAATGGTGATAATGGCTAGTAGAGGTGAATTTCAAAGAGTTTGAATTGATATCTCTCTACAATTCAGTAAACTTTTTATATATAGGGTTAAAGACAAAGATACAACGGTGATAATGGCTAGTAGAGGTGAATGTATCTATCATACACGTAACCTATGTGTGTTCCTTCAATGAACCGATATTAAACCCCTATTAAAGCATGAGAAAGAGAGAACTGAGGTTAACTGAACCAAACCACATAAGAAAACCCTCCTAGAGTATCCAATATTTCGTCTAATTCCAACAAATCTCCACCTTAGATTGAATATTCAGGTGATAAACCTTTGAGTTTCTCTAAGTCTAGCCGATCAAGAATGAAGTTCTAAGAAGCAAATAATCCAAGCACCTCTAGTTCTTGATTGAACTTAGTGGTTGCGACTAATTAGGTGAAGATATTCGTTAAATTCTAATGTGTGGATATTTTCTAGACTTGGATAGACCCTTTCTCTATCAGATCCCTAATGAAATGAAGCTTCACATCTATATGTTGTCCTTTCATCGTGAACATTATTCTTGGATAAGTAAATGACACTTTGTGAGTCATACCAAACCATCACTGACTTTGATTAAAACCCAACTCTCTCATAATGCCTTTGATCCATATTCCTTCTTTTATTGCCTCTGTTTGGGAAATATATTCTGCTTATATAATGGATAAAGTATGAATTTTAATATCTTAAATTAAATTTTTCATCTTTGATACAGATTAATCTTATATTTTTTGTATTAAATTTGTCTCTGTGAATACATATACCCAGAATCTTGGTTGCACTTCCCAAGTCCTTCATTTCTAACTCTAAACTCAATAACTTCTTGAGTTTTAAGATGTATATTATGTTCTTTGAGACTATCAACATGACATCCACATATAGAAGGGGATATATATATATATATACATACACATGACATGTCTGATTTTTTCTTTTGAAGTATACACACTGAGCATATTGACTCTTTGATAAGCCTTGTAATAACATGAATGAATGAGAACGTTTGTTCCACTACTTTGGTGACTGCTTCAAACCATACAATGACCTTTTTAGCTGGCACATAACTTGCTTTGAAATGTCTATGAAACCTTATGGTTGACTCATATAGATCTATTCTTCAAGATTCTGATGTAAGAATGTTGTTTTGAAATTCATTTGTTCAAGTTGTAAATCTGCATAGACCACAAGAGGTAATGGCAATTTAATTGATACATGCTTTACAACTAGTGAAAATACCTCATGGTAGTCAACACCCTCAACTTGAGAATATCCATTTGCTACTATCATGGCATTAAGCTAATTGATACATGCTTTACAAGTGGTGAAAATACCTCTTGGTAGTCAACACCCTCAACTTGAGAAATATCTATTTACTACCAATCTAGCCTTTTATCTTGGCTGATCAGTTTCAGATATTCCTTATTTCATTTTGAATATCCACTTACACTTTATTATTCTTTGTTTTGATGGTTTCTCCATTTGCTCCCATATTTGATTCTTATGAAGCGAGTTCATATTTTTTTTTTCATGGCATGAAGCCACATATCCTTATCTGACCTTATCATTACATCATTAAAATTTTTGGGTTCATCTTGATCCATATCCCCTATCATTATTGAGACAAACGCTACATAGTCTTTCCTCTGAATATTTCTTTAGAGTAATTATATTATTTGGTTTCCCATCCCTTATCTCATGATAGTTTTGAGGTTCACAATATGAGTCAAACTCATCTTGCCTTTCTGATATCTTGGTATCTAATTGTCCTTATCATAGTTTGGGAGACCTATGTCCAAGTCCCCTTTTTTGCATATTTTCTTTTCTCATCTTTCTTGTTAATAGCTTCACATTGAATTGAACTAATAATCCTTTTAAAGCATTGTTCACTCGTAATCACTCGAATCGTTATTGGACTTTGGTTGATAGGGATTTTATTTAATTTTCTCAGTTTATTTAAATAGTATTAAATCTTTAAACACCATTTTTTTTCATGAATCCTATTTATTACATATTTTACATATTTTTTCATGATTATTTTTACCTATAAAGATAATATCAAAAAATAATTTTTCTTCAATAGATAAGTATTTTACAAAAAAAAAATGTTGAGATTTTTTCATAATGAATTTTTGTATAAATTCCATTTTTTGTAACATCAATTTGTTGGGAAGATATTTTTCTCACTTTCAAAGAGAAAGATGAGAATATAATTTTTCTTCACCTCCATAATTTAAATTTTTTAAGATTATATAATCATAATTTCTACCAACTTAAAAACAAAAATGTCAATGGTCAGATTTTGAATAAATAACAATTTAATTATTTTATAAAATTGCATGTCAGTGTAAGCCCAAATTCTTAATCAGGCACGCAAGAGCCAACGGCCCAAACCCAACGAATAAGCGCGCTTATGAGGTTGACTAAAGGACCCCGTAATCTCTAGGTCCCCCACAGATCGATTGCTGATGTGGCAAGCTCTATCACGATCGAAGGCGCACATGGGATTTATGGGACCCACACATAGTTTCGCGCTAATGATACGGTCCATACGCCACTCATCATTTTCATCACAACGCGCGTGCTTCTCAAAACCTCACATCCAACGACGTCGTTTTATTCCCTCTCACCCTCCCTTCATATTTCTTCTCCTCCTCATCCTCCTCCTCCTCCTCCATCGGAGATCGCCTCCCGGAATTCCCGGCGAAAACAATGGCTGTCAACGACAGCATCGAATCTCGTCTCATCTTCCACGAGGAAGATGACCCGTTGCGGTTCCGGATCGGCGAACCGGGTCCCAAGAGCCGGGAGCTCGCCTCCGTATTTGGCGGCGACCGCCGGTTCGAACTCCGCCGAAACTTCTGTGAGGATAGGAATAATCATGTGGATACCAGAGGTTCTGATGGCGACAATATGGACGACGAAGATGATGAAACTGAGGTCCGAAAACGTGACGCCCTAATCGAACCCGGCGTTGATTCCGGTGATAATTGTAGTTCTGCAGCCGAGGCGGGAACTGGAAAACATGGTAAGAAATCAATAAAAGTTTATACGTTTGTATTTCTGCTGTCTTACGAGTTCAAAGTCCACAAAATTTGTAAATTACCTAGATTCTTGTAGGACCTGGTCGGATTCCACTGACTTGTGTCGTGCTTAGGTTCTGTCGGTAGAGAACTGGTTGTGAGAGAAGATGAGGCGGGAAAATCATGGATAGATCGCGATGAAGTACATACTAAGGTGACGATTGCTGATCCGCATGGTAATGCGTATGAATCACAGTATAATACGCGGGCAACGGGAGGGTTTGCTTCTGTGAAGAAGGATATAGCCACAAATGTTGGCTCTTGGGAGTCTCTTAGGGCCATTCTCTCTGATCCTGTCACGTAAGTTTCTGGTTTGCTTTTGTGATTTATCTGGGGCATTTTTTCGTATCTTCTTAGAACTAGATGTCGAATTGGAATCTGAGTTGAGTTTTGTAGATGATTAGACTCTGTTTACTGTTTGAAGTCTTGTGATGTTCATGCCAAAGTGATGAATTTCTCGAAGGGTTAATTTTCTTCTCTGATCCTAGAGGGAAATGATTGAACAAAATTCCTTCCTTTTTGCTTATTTATAGCAAGTTATCTGTAGACGCTGATCTCTGTATCCACAGGTTAAGAGTCGATTAAAGATGAAACTAAATCTTATGATTTCTTCTTTCTAATAGCGGAGCCCTAATGGAAGATGCTATGATATTGCCTTGTGGACATTCTTTTGGGGGTGGAGGAATAGAAAAAGTTAAAAGATTGGTAAATCATAGCCAAAGCCATTTGGAAAGACATTTTTTGTTTCATCCCTAACTTTGCTATGTGAATCTTACTGTCCAAGTTTCTACAAATTTTGTCAGAAGGCTTGTTGCAAATGTTCTCAGCCAGTTTCAGAAGGGTCTATAAAGCCAAATCTGTGTGAGTAAATAACGATACTACTTTAAACCAAAGAATTAATGCCGCAGTAGTGTAATCACTACAATGATGGTTTTGTTCAGCTCTCAGAGTGGTAGTTCATGCGTTTCGTCACGAAGAAGAGGATAGTCACTTCCCGAAGCGGAGGAAAGAAAGGTCTGATCAGGTTTGTCTCTTTATACCCCCACCCGTGTATGGTTACTCGCTCGAGGAAGCCAGATGAACAGTGTTTTCTTGCTGATCTGTAGGACAAGAGAACTTTCTGTATTCCAACCATGGTGGAAACTCCAAAGAGTAGAGGCATACAGTTCCCTTTCTCAATTGGGGATCGGGTTATCATAATGGTCTGAAATCTTCCTTTCTGAGTTTTCTTGCACAATCCAGATTTAGGCATATATGCTTGACAAGCAAAGTTCTATTGTTCAGGGAAACAAAAGGACACCGCCACGGTTTGTTGGACGCAAGGCTGTTATAATGACACACTGCTTAAATGGATGGTCAGTCGCTTGCCTTCTTACCATTCTCTTAGAACCATATTGAGCTTGAATATATTTAACTATGAGATCGTGTAATATACAGTACGTACATATATATAAATCCGAAAATTGTTATTATTGTTTTGTGAAAACACAAAATACATACATAACAAAAGATACATCTCATCTCAGGTACGTCGTTAAGACTTTGGACAATGCAGAGTCTATTAAGCTGCAGCATTGCTCCCTCGCCAAGATTGCAGATGATCCATTTGCTAAGGTAACGGTGGCTGAAATGGCACCAGCTTGGCTCTAGGTTGGTAACCCTGAGTTCTCAAGCCATACATATCGCGAAAAGTAGATACCTTTTGCTGTAACATACACTTCACAAGTCTCTAACTTGATCTCCTCCTCGCTGGGAAAAAAACGCAACACAAAATCATTTGTGGAGGTGGCATAGATTGGGATATGAACACATGATGAACAAGAAACAGATCCTTTATGTAATGTTATATGTTAAAGACGATCAGTGTAGTGTTTTTTTCTTTCTGTACAAGATGAAAGAGACTGCTTAGGAGTAATATGTAAGTGTGTTGTTTATGGCTTTGATTCAGAGAATTAAAACAACAGTTAATAAGATTGCTTAATGTTGCATAATCATCAACTGGTTATTATTTACTAAAGAGAGACGGACAACACTGACCGTAAGTTATTCAGATTGGACATCAAGAGAACAAGATCAAAAACAGGAAGAGTTCCTTGTTGACAGCAAGAAACTACATGTTGAATAGATGGAAGCTGCAGCCGCTTGAACAGCCAAACTTGTTTCGGGACTGCCATCTTTCTCCTGTCTGCATATGTTTGCACCGTGGAAAAAAACAAGATTATTCCGCCACCATTCTTCAAATTCTGTAACTACATATTTTTTAATGTATTTCACAGAAAAGGGACATGTAAACATCTGGAAAGTAGGCGAAAAGGTTTGTTTACCTAGACTCTGTTTCAGATACTCCTGATGATTGGGAGCTGACAGTTGAGGCCAAGTCTATGTGCCGCAGGCCTTCATCACAATGTGACTGCATTTCTTTTACCTGCTTTAACCAACATTCCTGAAATTCGAAACATAAAAAGAATTTAACTAATGGCCATTTTGCAGTTGGAAAACTAAGATTGTGTAAAGAAGAAAGTGGAATACACACCAGATCTGTTTTTTCATCTGAAAGGGCTTTATTCATCTGATCAAACAGCGCAATCCATCTCGTCTGATGCTCCATCATTGTTTTACAGGAAAACTCGTTACAAGGTGTATTCATCATTTTAGGACTATTTTCTTGGCCGCTCATGTCAAGAAGGGGTAACTCAGTTGTTAAAATGCTCTGAACTCTATTCTTACTCTGCTCCAATGCTGCAAGAACAATAGTGTTCCAGATCATTAAACTGAATCAATCTGAAAAGCTTCTGCAGTATCTTAGAATCAGATCTGAGTACCTGAAAGACGCCCTCTGATGTCCTGATGAAGTAATTCCAACCACTGAGAAGCAACGGTAGCAGCTAAAAACCAAAGAAACATTTTTCCTTTAAGGATTTCTTTCCCTTCCCATTTCTGCATATGAATTAATCATCATATGCTAATGCAGAGATATCTTAGATGACTGCCAATCTTGCAACTTCTTGGATCATGAGGATAGTGCTAAATAGTTAAATATTAATCAGGCAACTTGAATTATTTCTGACAGACAAATCAGTTCTAGAACTATGCACTACTTCAAACATGTGGCGAAGATCAATGGGAAAAAGGTTAGGAGTTAACAATCTGAAACACAAATTTATGATATACAAGCAATTCTCAAAAGTAACACCTACCTTCAACGAGAATTGGTGTAGGGCTTGTGCTGTTGAATGAGTGCACATTTTCAATGGAACTGGCATTCTCAGATGCCTCGGTTGATGATAACTTGAAGGGT
Source organism: Gynandropsis gynandra (assembly GCA_036759665.1). Classification (NCBI taxonomy): domain Eukaryota; kingdom Viridiplantae; phylum Streptophyta; class Magnoliopsida; order Brassicales; family Cleomaceae; genus Gynandropsis; species Gynandropsis gynandra. Next base: position 8,529,877 of record CM071862.1, read on the forward strand.
TTTCTCCCATCTTCTCGAACTGACTCTGCCATTCTTGGCGCAACCATCCCTTCTGAAACTGTAATAGGATGATCATATGCTGACTGCAAATGCTCTCTGCTCAGGTTCGAATCGGCTAACGAGACATTACCTTGGGAAAAATCAGAAATACCCCTCGAATTCGAATCAATAAGGCTTTCTTCCCTGACATCTTCGGTACCAATTCTAACCAGTGATTTGATGATTGAACAGACTTGCTTCTTATTTCTGACATAGTTAATGATCCCAGGGTTCAATTCCTTAAGTAACCCACTTGGCGCAGCAATATTTGAGAACCTATCTGCCTGTTCCCGCTTGGGGTGTTCTTTTTTCTTCTTGAGACCATCACTTTTGCGCTTGCTCTTCTGTTGTTTATGCACGGGCATATCTCCAGAACTTAATACAATAGAACTCGAACTCGAGACAACAGAACTCGATACTGCTGCCCCACCAAGAGGGCCTGAGAGGAAACCATTTCGCTTCATTTCCTTCCATCGCCGCATAGAATCCGACTCTCCCAAAGTACTAGCTAGATTATCCAGTTGCAGCGGACCTGCTTTTTCACTGAGAGTATATTGAAGCAAACAGTTTTGTTTCATCTCCGCCCATCCATGCACTGGATCAGACTCCACTACTGCTCTGTCTGAACATTCAGATTCAGAAATCTCCCTAGCTTTCAAGAGAGTGCTATTCTTCGGAAAGCTTGACAAATCATGTTTATCTAATCTAGAGACGTCACCAACCTTGAGATCTAAACTCAGTTCTCTCCTAGAGGTATCGTTGATATTACCTTCCCCACTATTCTCCACAACCAAAGGTTGTTTGCCGAAATACGCAATGCTTTCATTATTATTCGTAGATACTGATCGAGTATTGTCCACGCATTTACTCGTTTCGAGGACAGCCCTTGCCATGGAAGATTTCAAATATATAGGAAATGCATCCTTCTCTCTCCCTACATTATCCGAAGCTTCTGAATCAGGAACCACAGTGATCGCAGTAACACCAAACTTCTCTTCACTACTGAGACTTGATTGCCCATCAAGTTCAATGTCTCCAACAGATTTCAGATTAGACGCAGTAGCTTCTGCAACATAAAGATCAAAAGAACGCAAATTTCTCAATTTACCCTACAACTCGAAGACAACATATATATAAAGACACATCTTCGACTTCCAATTACTTTCAAAGCTTCAAGTTAGACGAAAGATGTTTCCCCAACAGGGAAAACACAAATTCCCAATGCCATATCTTCAGCATCGATAACTAAACCGAATAAATTACCATCTGAAACGGCGAGATCAGAAACCAGATCTCGCACTTTCACACGTTTAGACCCAAATTCGTTTCCCTCTCCAAATCCATTTCCGTTCCGCTTCTCGCCCGGAGACTGATAAATTACAAAATCCAGAAACCCAATTAGACAATCATTATCAACAAAATTAAAAAGAAGGATAATAAAGATGGAAAATTTCCACGTCAAGGTCATCAGGGAAGCCCAAAGAGCGTACTTTTGAACCAATCGCCTGCTCCGAAGCAAACCCATTGGGAATTCTTCTCCCTTCCTCCATTCCGTAACAAGGAAAGTTACCGGGTTTAGGGTTGAATTAGGCGCAAAGATTTACTAAATCCAATATAAAGAGTTGAAAACGACAGATATCATTAGATGGGTACTGAAGATATCGGGACCAGAACTCAATCCCGACAGTAAGATTAAGCAAAGTGGAGGCTTTAAGCTCGAAGGGGTTTAGGGTTTGTGTAACTGAGGATGTAGATGTTAGGTTAAATTGGAGAGAAATACAAGTTTTTTTATGATTTCAAATGCTAAGATTTTGTTATAAAGGGTGCCTCCTCGCCCTTTCCGCCGTCCACATTCGCGCTTTTATGTATGTATGTATGTATGTAGAGAGAGATAAGCAAATGGACAGCGCAATCCCCCAAGTCGGGTGAACGTAAGTCAAGTTGGAACCCTTATTAATGTGTAGTGAAGTGTTTTATTTCATTCATTAGTGATGAATGGCTGTTAAAATACCCATTTTGTTTTCCTGAATTCAAAGTGGATAATAGAGATGATGATTATTTTAAAGTAATTATGTCTAGAATGAAAATGGTTAACATTGATCATTATTTATTGTGATTATGTATAAAAAAATAGATAATAAGTTATTGGTTTCAAATGTTTTTTAAACTAGTATGGAATCCACCCAATTCTTGTTATTAATGGATGAAAATAATGTTCTTTTAGTTTATGTGATTAATATATTGTTAATAAATTTTTAAAATTTTTAGTTTGATGTAGAAATTTTTTATTTCATCCTTTATTGTTAGTTATAGTTAAAAAAGAAAAGAAAATTATTCGTTTGAATATGATCAACCATTAAAATCATAATAAACGTTATAAATATATTTCGATGTGATTTTTAAACTCATATAATAAACTAAGAAAAACAAGTAAATTCACGTTTCGTGAGCTGTACAATTTCTTATACCTCTTTCTAAACTATTTCATATCCTCTAATTTGAAAATGTCATCGAAATTTGTAGTAGATATTGCTCGAGAATCTATCAATCTCAAATCTTGGATCGGATTGCATTAAAATAAGGTGTTTCATATCCATATCGAATGTATTATAAACATGATCCAATGTACAGATTTCATACTTTGATTCTAGTGAATTTCAGCAAGTGATTATGGCAGCCTGCCGTAATGCCTTTTCTTCATTAACCAGGTTGCACCAACCAGCTGTTACTCAGCTGCGACATGGTCGTTTCCCTAAAACTCTTCACCTTAACTAAACAGAAATGCGTGCAAACCGGTCCTAAACCGGAACCAACTCGGCTCGTCTTCAATAGATAGCAAACCGGTCCACAATCCATACCCCTCCCTTGCGCCACTATTCCCCACGCGCTTGTTCCTTTTCCGCACCCTCCGTCTTCGCTAACGTCATTTCCACCACTATTCTCATCCGTTGAATCTCGATCCGTGACGTCACCGTCTCCGAGCTTCTCCACGAATATCACGCCCTCCGGTGTCCGTTCTTCTCCTCTCTGCCATCTTCGCTTTACCGCCGGCCAGTCCTCCGCCTTCTCCGCAGACGTTGTTGCCGTTGTGGAGGTCAGAGATCCGTTCGCTCCGGCGTAAACGTGGAGCAACAGCGGGGTTTCCCTCAGATTCTTCACGATTTCAACAACCGAATTCCTCATCCACTCGTCGAGCTTCTCCCTCGACACGACGCCTCTTCCATCTCTTCCTCCTCCCCCGTTCCTCTTCCATCCCAATTCCACCGCCGCAGACGGCATCATATTCTCCATCGACATCGAGATCTTCCCGATCTCAGACAACCGTCGACCAGAATTCAGAACTACGGACGGCGGGGATCGAGCGATCACCTTCTGCCGATCGCAGACGACCCCTCCTACTCCCCCTCCGGCTCCGCAACAAATCCTCGCAGACGCCGCCATAGCTCCTGCCGGACGGAAATGCAGTGATATTGGATACAGGAAATGATGGCCGTAAAAAAAGGGACAATCACGGCCGAAATCGATACACGAGATTAGTTCCTGTATATATATTCGAATATTTCGGCGGTTTCTTGTTCTTCTGGTTGCTTTTTCTTTACATACAATCCAAATAATATAATCTGAGAATCGGACGGTTGAGATCGAATCCCTTGTGAAACGGGATATAACCTTTCGAATCACGTTTCTTCGAAAAGTCTCACGACGGTTGGAATCGTCTACATCGCTAAACACCAGACCAGCAATCATACTTAATATTGACCGTTCGATCTTGATCTGACGGCTCAGGATGAGGGAAAAAGGGAACCACGCGGCGAGGCATTTGGCTGCGTGCATGGCTTGGGTGAGCACGCGCTTGGATGGCTCCGTACCCGCGTGACTATCCACGTCAGCATAAAGGTGAATCGTCTGAATTTCCACGTCATTTCCACTCTGTAAATTCAATTAATGGATATCTTAAGCCTTTTGGGTTGGGCTATTAGGCCTTCACCGAGTACCTAATGCGATAGAATCGTAAGATTATGTACTTGTTAACAGTACAAAGTTTACATATACTAGTATTAATTGAAAGAGATTGTCAAACAAAGTGAATTTGAAATATTTGTATGCCCAATGTTTTCTAAAATATAAATATTATTTTATTACAATTTTGGAAGGTGTATTCGTGAAGATATTTTATGAAATTGTAATGGGTTGAAAATTGATTTTCTTTCGTAAATGTGTATTTCTTTTGTTTCATTAATTTCCTACGGTTTTCTCCCTAAAACATCCACACTGGTTTCATCGACAAGCCCATTTAAGTGCCGCTCCACTCAGACAAGGAAAGACATTTTGTTCCCTCCAACTCTGACGATCTTTTTATGAGATTTTGTTTGGTCTATCGAGTTGGCCGAGTGGAATGAGAGACAACGGCTCGATCGAGAAAAAACCCTATAAAACCTGGCAATGGCACTCCAATTAGAGGTTATTTAAGGTAAAAAATGTTAGTTGGTTGCTCATTCAACCTAACCTCAAGAATAAGTCACACAAAAAAACTAAGAATTATACCATTTAATGTAAAAATACTGTAACTATATTTACTCCCATTATATTGTAAATATAAATACTTTTTTCAAATAAAAAAATTCAAATCTCATATGCGTATATTTATAAATATTTATTATAATAGTATCTAAAATTTAAATTTTATTGCGTGATGAGATCATGAGATAAAATTCTCTCTTTAAAATACATGAACTGAAATAAACTATTTATTTGGATTGGACTACTTCTATGATTTAATTTTTACGATGAAGTTGTGTGGCCCACAAAGGGCCCAATGCCTTAAAATCATTCAAATAATGGGTAAACACATAATTAGACGAGGAGGATCCATCGATTCTCGTCTATTCACCGAGGCTAAAATTGATTCATATTATTGTTAGTAATATTAGCTAGCATCATCAAATCATCGTGTAAAACTAAGATGATGATTCTTCCCATCAAATTTGGTTTTTTTGTTGTTGTTTATTATTAATTTTTGGATAAGTTCTTACGTTTAAAACGAGACATGAACATCATAGAATTTTTAGGAAATTTATAATCGAAAAATTGAGATATTATATGTGAATGATCAAACCCTAGAAACATTGTATTAGGGTTAATGGTATGTATAAGAGTTGGTTTTTTGTGGAACTTAAATGGTTGGAGATGACCTAAAGATTAGACGCTCGACCATGTGTCAAGGTCAAAGAATATCGATGTTTTGGTTTGGAGCTAGAGTCGAGTAAACTTCTAATCTAGTGTGTTCGATTGAAAGATTTCACATTCGAACCTTCAAACCAAGGCGTGTGCAGACATGTTGGTGCGAGTTGTCACATTAAGATTATCGGGATGACGATGTCAATATTGCGACACCCGTATTGGGGGCCAATGTCGTACCATGTTGTAATATTTCGAGCGATGAAGCATTGTAGTTATTCAAGTTAGTGGATCTGCTAGAGTCGTACCGTGTTAGGGTTACGATAACCTTTCGAACGACGGAGCGTTGTGGTTAATCAGATCAGTGGACCTACCAATGTCGTATCATGTTAGGGTTATGATAACTTTTCGAGTGATGTAACGTTGTATTATAATAATGAGTGGGATTCGGTGTGAATTGTGAAAGTTTCAGTGTGCTAGGGTCCTTTCGACTTTGCTAGTGTATGTCTAAGCTAGAGTATTATAGACTTAGTGAATTATAATCTGGTGTGGTACTAATCTAAGACCAATGGTACTCGGTCGGGTCTAGTAGAGATATCTATGTAACTATAGTGTTATGTGTAACAACAAATTTTAGAGGAATGAAAAGGAAACAAATAACACGCTTGAATCGAGCAATCACGAGCTCTAAAAAGCTCAATCGAGGGGCAGTAAAGTATTCATTAGGAAAAGAAGATACCGGTGAACGAACCCTTGGGCACAATTTCGGTATCCCGCTCGATCATGTTAATTCTGGTCGAACGATTTTAGGTTTTACCAAAATTATGCACATCGGAGCAAGTACAGACACATGCCGAGACACTTCGATGACACTAGGACATTTGACACCAATGAAGCATTGGTATTTCCAATTGTAATAGTCTCAATCTCTTCATTTTTTGTTTTTGTTTTATTTTTCATCCTTTTATATAACAAATTGTAGTATGCTATTTGATGTTTATCTCGATGTTTGGTACTCAAAACTCTTCATTTTTAATGTAATTTTATATTCTTATATGAGTGAGTGCAACATCGAATGACCGTGAGTCGAAACAATGGAATATAGGACGAAACCATGGAAAACACACCTAGCATTATCACATCACAAACATATTACTATTTTTAGTGATATTGAGGTCATGCGTTTCGATTTTTTATTTTTTTTATTTCTTATGGCCATCTTTTCCATGTCAGTTCGACACCAAGGATGGTGTTGAGTCTAAATCTGAGGGAGGAATAGATTGACATAATAGCTACTATTTAGGATAATTTAAGTTTGCATCTTCGGTTGATTTAGGATGCATTTTAGGATAAAAATTTTTAGAATCTAATAAATGAGAGCAAACATACATTTAACTTAGCTATGAGGTAACTGAATGATGTTTAGGAGATTAGAGAATCTTGCTTGTCCAAATAGATACGTATACCGAAATTAGTATCAATTAAGTATTTTGAACGAATTGTCAAATATGGTTGATTTAGAGGGTTCTAGCTTTAGTGTATTTTATTGTTCTGTGGGGCAGATTGATACTTAGTCATCTTAAGATCATTTTAGAATCTTAGTTCCAAGTTTATATATTCCCTAAGAGTCATTCGACATTTTATGGAGTATTAGACCATTTTCATCTTATTCGAGTTTGCTGTAAAACTTTTCCACCCAAACAAGACCCGTTCTCTTTACCCTTTTTATATGATCATAATTCATACTTGCAGAACAAAAAGAAAATAGACGAAAAGGTCATTTAAGTATGAGGGAGGAATATATTGACATAATAGCTACTATTTAGGATCATTTAAGTTTGCATCTTAGGTTGATTTAGGATGCATTTTAGGATAAAAATTTTTAGAATCTAATAAATGAGAGCAAAGATACATTTATCTTAGCTATAATCTTTCTTGTCCAAATAGATACGTATACCGAAATTAGTATCAACTAAGTATTTTAAACGAATTATCAAACATGGTTGATTTAGAGGTTTCTAGCTTTAGTGGATTTTATTGTTCTGTGGGGTAGATTGACACTTAATCATCTTAAGATTGTTCTAGAATCTTAGTTCCATGTTTATATATTCTCTAAGAGTCATTCGACATTTTTTGGAGTATTAGACCATTTTCATCTTATTCGAGTTTGTTGTAAAACTTTTCCACCCAAACAAGAGCTAGGCATCTAGCCCGGGGGTAGCGACAATCATCACGTATGAATGTTAGCCCGGGTTACCCGTTCTCTTTACCCTTTTTATATGATCATAATTCCATACTTGCAGAACAAAAAGAAAATAGACGAAAAGATCATTTAAGTCTGAGGGAGGAATAGATTGACATAATAGCTACTATTTAAGATAATTTAATTTTGCATCTTAGGTTGATTTAGGATGCATTTTAAGGTAACGATTTTTAGAATCTAATAAATGAGAGCAAACATACATTTATCTTAGCTATGAGGTAACTGAATGATGTTTAGGAGATTAGAGAATATTTCTTGTCCAAATAGATACGTATATCGAAATTAGTATCAACTAAGTATTTTGAACGAATTGTCAAACATGGTTGATTTAGAGGTTTCTAGCTTTAGTGGATTTTATTGCTCTGTGGGGTATATTGACACTTGGTCATCTTAAGATCGTTCTAGAATCTTAGTTCCAAGTTTATATATTCTCTAAGAGTCATTCAACATTTTTTGGAGTATTAGACCATTTTCATCTTATTCGAGTTTGCTGTAAAACTTTTCACCCAAACAAGAGCTAGGCATCTAGCCCGGGGGTGGTGAAAATCATCACGTATGAGTGTTAACCCGGGTTACCCGTTCTCTTTATCCTTTTTATATGATCATAATTCCATACTTGCAGACAAAAAGAAAATAATCGAAAAGGCCAAAACTTCCAAATTCCTTTGAAAAAAAGAAAAAAAAAATGAAAAGACCAAGTCTCGCAAAAAAGAAAATCAGCAGAGTACGTTTTATCACTTTTACAGAGCCTTACCTTAACCTTTTGGACCAGCTTACTCCTTAAGACAACGATAAATAGACTCGAAGAATATGCTTGGTAGGAATTCTGTTCTTTCTCTAAAGATGTCTATTGTTAGTATAAATCCAACGGCTTAAAATTTTCATAAGTTAGAAGACTTTATAGGAGACTAGTTTGATTTTGTTCACTACCAAATTAGTCTAAGCGAGTATGAATATTCTTGAAATCCATCATGATCTCGATTTGCCTCGTGTTCCTTTTCTAGAGTTATTCATTGATTATGTTCGCTCGAGGACGAGCAAAATCCAAGTATGGGGAGTTTGAACACAATGATTTTGCTCTATAATTTATCATATTTCATTTTGATTTATTTTAGTTCCTTTGTACGCATTTTTCGGGTCATTTTAGGATCTTTTAGGTAATATGGGGTATGAAGCACTTTATGGAGAAACATGGTAACATTAAGCAAGAAAAGGAGCAACCTAAGAGGAAACAATCAAAATGCTCGACCCGAGCACCAAAACGCTCGGTCAAGCACTTTGGAATCGAGTGCTCCAAAATTTCTAGTGGTAATACTCGATACGAGCGGTCTTTTGCTCTGTCGAGCAGCCTAGAGAAGTGTTCAACTTTAGTTCCAATTTGTATGGGAAAAGTGTGCAAAAACCAAGCGTTCTCGAGACAAGTGGCATTCAACCGAGAAATTAACCGAACTCCCTAAAAATTTATGATTTGAATTGTTTAAGTGAGGACAATATTTTCTATAAATTGAAGATGACACTAGGCACATAGAGAGGACGAGGATAGTAAAAAAAAAAGACTCTTGGATTGTGCAAAATAGTGAAAAGCTATCGGATTTCATCGAAGGATCAAGCTACCCACGGAGATGGTTCAAAGAAGAGGTCACGATAACGTCTGATTGAGATAGATCGATTGATCTTCTCTAACCTTTCTGTTTACTTATTTCTCGTTGTAGTACTTTCCCAAGATGTAGATCCATAGATGTGATCTGTGCTTTAGACTACACTTTTGTATACTTTAACTCATCGTACTTCATGAATGGTTTCATGTTCTTTGCTTATATGGTTTACTGCATGTTTTATTATTTCAATTCTTGTATGCCCACTAGAATTGATTATCTTCTGATTTAGCTACAGACAGAGATATTGGGTTATATTAGATCGTATGCAATTAGATAGACATGATTGATCATACTAGCGAGTGAATTAGTGGGTCTATGATTTGAGATGTCAGTCCATACTACATACAATGTGTAGGTCATAGAAGCCATTGACTTATACATTGGATAGAAAATCTGCACTACGAGAGCAGGTAGGTTTACTAATACGTTCAAAATATAGTTTATTTAGACTTTTGACACTAGTAAGCTATATATTAGAACAAGATTTGCACTGCGAGAGCGGATAGATCCACTTTAAGATGATTGAATTTTCAAAAGAACTAAGTTACAGTTTCCATAATCTTTATACATGTATGGCAATTTCTAACCTAGAAGTATTGTCTCACCTGTATATATTTGTAACTGTAATTTACTTTACTTGTTACACCCATACTCCCCTTACGTTGTTCATGACATTAGTTTTTTTTCAAATCAATAGTTTAAATTTCTCTTAGTTACTATGTTCGATCCTGGTACAACACGATCTATATCCTTGCGAAATTTCTAGTTTAGATATAAATTTTAAAATTTGATGTGTTTAGATCACACCTAGACGACACTTCAGTAGTGGGCAAAGTCTCTCATTCCACTAGCTATTCGCACCCCTTTATCATTGGGATAAAGGTCGTGGAGTGGGATAAATAGAGATGACAAAAAGAAGTTTTAAAGAAGTGATACTAGTAAAATGTCGACAAGATGACAAAAGAGAGAGTTCAATGACGTTACAAGCACCACTATAGGCACAGTCACACAGGCAACCACAAGTATCACCACTGCCTCCTCTAGTGTTTATTCAGAGGTAGGTGGAGACATCAAAGTATTTATATATCATGGATAACATTCCTAAAGTGGGTCACAAACACGTTCCATGAAGATGTGATACCTCCCATGAAGGTGGAGGAGTGGATGTTTTGGAAGAAAACTTTCAATCCTCATGATGTCCATTGGAGTTTAAGATGGATATTGCACTATACCATCTAGAGGGCAAACCACTTTTCTAGTGGGATAAGATCCACAGGAAATATACATAGCATTTATTTCGTGAAATCATTCAAATAACTTTTAAAGCTGAAGTATGTGTCACACATTGCTCGTGAAGAGATGAAGTTTGAATTTCTATAGCTAAAGCAAGGTAATTGTATTGTTGTTCAATACCATGAGACTTATTTGGAGCTATTACGACTTGGGGCGAAATTAGTGGCTTTGGAAATTCTTAAGCTAATAAATTTTACAAAGAGTACATTCTAAAATTAGAATGAGAAAATATATGGTACGGAATACGTGCTCGTATTGATATCACTAAATACATCTTTGTACTCACCCCTTTAGTGGGGTATCGTGGATGAAAAAATTATGGTAAAAAAAGAGCTGTGAGATTGAATAGCATTAGAGCCACAACGGTTTTAATGGGAGTGATATACAATAAGTCTCAATAAGATTTCGTATTTATCTTGATTATTATCTTTTTATGTGTTGTATTTCACTATGTGGTTGTAGACACATATGGGGCCCATGCTTTGCACATGTCATTAATGAAGTCTCATATTGGAAATTAAGATATTAAATGAACATTATATAAATATTCATACAAACAATGATTTCAGATGGACAATAAAATGGGCATTATAATAGGCTATTCTGTGTGTGTGTGTGTGTTTATATATATATATATATATATATAATATCAAAAGATGGATCTTGGGCTCTTGGTTGAAGCGGATCGGGCCTTGGCCCACCAGGCCAATTTTTTTCTTTTCGACCGTTGGTATTTGGTCATTGGTGATGAAACGATGTGTCCATTTGATGAAGCAATGCGTCTGTTCGAACGCTCCGAATGCTCCTCTCCGAAACCTTGCGTTCGAAGGAAATATTGCGTCTCTTAACTTGCATTTGAAGCTATCTATATGAATGATCATCTGATCATTCAGAAAGACACAAAAAAAACCATTCGTTTACCCTAAAGATTCTGGGAAAGTCACAAAGTACACTCGACAAGAGATCAATATTTTGTGATCATTGAATCCTCAAGACGGAATAGGACAAAAGTTTTTGTCTTAGGACACTGCAAACACAGGTCTCGATCATTTGAAAGTCTGATATCTTTATTGTTGTTGTTTTCCATTCAATATTTGTCTAACATTCATTTATAAATTATACATTCGAATACATCTAACTCCACTGGTTCTAACAATCTAAGACTTAAATTTTTAGAACATTATTTACAATAAGTACTGTCTCACCCCATAAACTTATTAGTGCTCCCGAACTAATCAACATAGAGTTTATCATAATTTTTAGTGTTTTATTCTTCCGTTCGATGACTCCATTTTGTTGTGGAGTATATGGTGCAGTCATTTGATGCACTACTTCATATGAAGAACAAAATTCCACAAAGTTATTGGATAGATATTCTCCTCCTCTATCTAACCTTAAGTTTTTTATTCTTTTATCAACTTGATTTTCAACTTCGACTTTGTATGATTTGAACATGCTCAAAGCTTCATCTTTGGTACATATCAAATATACATCGCAATACTTACTACAACCATCATTGAATGTTGTATAATAATTTTTGCCTCCTCTACTCGGAGTTGCTTGAAAGTCACATAAATCTGAAAGGATCAATCCAAGAACTTCATTCATTTTTTAACAAATTTACATAGATGTCTTGCATATTTTGATTTTACATAAACCCCACATTTCATTTTTGTTTGCAAAGAAGACTTGGGAATGAGACCCTAAATTTACCATTCTTTGTAAAGAACGAAAATTTACATGTCCCAATCTGCAATACCATAATGAAGATGACTTAATCATATACATAGAAGCTTCATTTTTATTCATAACAAGATCAGTTACAATAGGAACAACATTGAGTTTGAAGAGTACATCACTAAGGTAATCCTTTCCAACAAACATAACACCCTTAGACATTACAAACTTATCAGATTCAAACACAATTTTGAAGCCCTTGTTATTAAGGATTGGGCCAGAAACCAAATTCTTCCTTATCAAAGGAACATGAATCACATTTGATAACACAAGTTCCTTTCCCGAGGTTAACTTAAGAACTACTTTGCCTTTTCCGACAACCTTTGTGGTCGCTTCATTTGTCATGTATATATTTTCTTCATCTTCAACCTTTTGGTATGTAGAAAACAACTCTCTAGCCGAATAAACATGCATAGTGGCTCCAGTGTCAACTGATGCATTCCAAGTTAAATTAAATTTTAACCTAAACTATACGCAAGTGCACGACACGTGTGTAGTTCTCTAGGTGTCGATCCCATAGGGACTACGCAACACACACTAAACTCAAACTACGAATCAAACTTGCAAACGAACGAAATATTGGTTTTAAGAATGAACTACTAAAAATAATAAACTAACGAGTTCTTAATAGTGAGACAAACGTTCTAGGAATCCGGTTTCACCACAAGACTACCGAAACCAACAATCAACCTATCTAATCATGCAATCCCAATCAAGTTATCTAAGACAGACGATCCTAATATGATATCTACCCTCTCTCAAGGCATAGACACGTGATCTAGTCAAGTTATCCCATACTTTTGTGGCTGAAACCTTAAGCTAAACCCATAAGTTCTATGATTCATCCGTTTTACCCTTAACCGCTGCTACCCTACTTTTGTGGCCTAACCTTGGTTGTTCTAAACCTGATTATCCGGAATTAGAATTCTCCTTGCGATCCTTCTCCTAAGTTCCTAAAACATGCATTTACGTGGCCATTCGCAAACACAAGTCAATCAAGCACTCAGACCAAGAATAGATAAACAAAAACAGGAAATTGCATTCAAAGATAAATCAAAGTGGTTCTGGGATAGCCATGGGCTAGTCCCTTCTCCTAGAACAAAACGACTACTCGCTCATGCGTCCGAAAACAAACAACATAATTGAATTAGATAGTTTAAGGAACATAAAAACCAAACGAAACCGAAGTCCTGATTCGATCTTCAATGCCCCTTGAATGTCTCTCACCAAGAACTCACGAACCATTCTTCTTCTCTCTACTCTCTCTGTGCAACTCTTTCTCTCAAACATGTCTTCTCTCCAAGACTAAAATGAATTCGTCCACTAGCTCTCCTTCTTGTCTTTCCTCTTTTCTTTCTTTCCTTTTCTCCTCTTTTTCCTCTGTTTCCGTTCACTTCCTTTCCTCTTCTTTCCTCTTTGTTGCAGCATGCTGTTTTGTGAGTTTTCCATTCTTATTTGCATTGGTTTCTATTCTTTAGTAAGTGGGTATGTTTCCTTTATATTTTCCAGCCATATAGCTCTCATTCCTCTTCTCTAACCATTTGTCCTTTTTGTGTAGGCAACTAACCACTTCCTTTTCTTGTTTCCCGCAAGTTTCCTTTCTTGTTTCTGCAGGTGACGGACGCGACCCGCGCGGGCTGGAGAGTGTGCCCCGCGCGGGCTCCCTTGGTGAAGTGCAACCCGCACATGCTGATTACTTGACCGACCTGTGCTGAAGCTGCTGGACGTGCTGGACCAATGGCCCCGTACGGGCTAAGGAATGTGCCCCACACGGGTGGTGATGCTGCTCAAGGTCCATGCGGGCTGAAGTCCTCCCCGACCTATGCCGTTTCTTGTTTCGTTTATTCTGTTATGATCCTCGATGCTAATACTTTGTCCCGTGTACGTTCTTTAGCTCCAAAACAAACCAAATATCTATTATAACCTGTAAGAACATGAAAACACGAAAATGAGTAAAACGGATACAAAATCACACGTAAACATCACATCTATCATCACAAACATCTCTAAAATCATGCGAGAAGTATGTATAAAAACGAGACGATCAAATCCTCCAGACTTGAATGTTTGCTTGTGCCTAAGGAAATTTAAATGTGGAACACGTGGGGTATACAAAAACTAAGAATTCCCCTTTATCCTAGAAATACCGCTAAAGCGATCCTAACTGATCAACTAGCAAGTCGAGAGCAAATTCGGCCTAATTAAAATTTTCAGTCTTCATCCTAGGTTCACCAAGGCTAACTACGAGAAAGAAAATCGAAGGCAAACTAAACAAGCAACCGTAACTCTCTCCACTAAACAAGGTTTCAGACAAATGCTAAACGTAGAGCAATCAAGGATACTTGTTTCATTTTTGAGCTTCTTTCTTTCTTTATTTTTTTCTTTCTTCTTTCTTCTTCTTTTTCTTTCTTTTTTTATGTTGTGCAGACACATTAGATTCCAAGGACATCGGATTTGAAGGGATCCAGCCTCTACTTAGACCCAGACTACCGATGACGGTATACTCATGTATCTCGTTCAAGACTGCAGCGGAGTAGGTGGCGTTTTTATTGTGCCATACCCTTAGGATGTAGAAAGATGATCTCCAACCCACCACTTAGATCCGAACCAACAAAAAAGTGTCAAGGTCGATGCACTCATATCGATTTTAAATCATGCTTTTAGGCATTATTTCTATCGAGAGTGGAGTGTTAGTGTGCACTCTTATTCTGCAAAATAAGTTCGATTTCATACGATCTAATAATCCTCATGAAAAAGAAGTAAAACATTGTCTATACAAAGTATGACCATCTGAATGAAGAGAATAAACGATAAACTAGCTTAGCAGCCTCGTCTAAACCTCCCACAAGCAACACTAGGATTCCCAAAGACTTACGACCTATTTTTTTTCAACCTAAGCTCAGACATGCAACATATCACAAAAGAGACCAGCTTCTTAAGTATCCTAGATTCAGGGTTCATCTCAAAACATGGCATCAGACAAGTGCCTAGGACGACTCTAACTCATGAAAAACAAAAACAAACTAAAAACCACAAAATCAAATAGAAAATAAAAGAAAATGAAATGAAGTTACCTGACAAACGTGAGCTGCTCCCCCAGACTTGAATTGAACGGTGTCCTGGACGTGAAGCTCTGATGAAGGATAATAGGAGTGAAGTCACGTTTGTGGTTTTCAAGATAAATGAGTCTTAAAGTAAAAAAATACGAAAAATAGAAAACAAAGTGTTGGGTTGCCTCCCATAAAGCGTTTATTTAACGTCTTTTAGCTTGACGTTTCCATGCCTCATGCGTGCGCGATGGGTGGATTTGAAAGGGAGATGGAGTTTCCACTTTCAATCGGTTAAGCGGCTTGGTAGAGCTTTAGGCGTTGCCCATTTGCTTTGAACGTTCCGCTCGAATCGCTCCAAAGTTAAACTTTTCCATGTGTGAAGACTTCTCGTACCTGAAAAGGACCGGACCAATGAGACGATAGTTTTCCCGAGAAAAGCTTAGGACGAGAATAGAAAAGTAGAAGTAAGTCACCTGGTTGGAAGTCATGAGGAAGGATCTTTTTATCGTGCCATCCCTTAGTGCGGTCACCGTTCGCATTGCAGATCACTACCACTGCTTCTTTCTTTGGCACGTCATGCACGAGATTCACTTGTTCACTGCCTGAGGTTGGATAAATGATATCTGTATCAAAAATTTTTATGGTGTCTTTTTCCATTACCTCTTTCAAGTTTGGGTGCAGCCTCCTTTGAGTTTCGGTGGAACGTTTGTGGCTGTCTTCCATAGAAATTCCGTGCATACATGTTGAAGAGCTTACTCTCCTACACTTCTTTACGCGAGTGGGCTGTTTTCTCATCTCATCTACACTCAAGTTAGCATTCATAACAGCAGGATATGTTTTATTGCATTCAATGTACTCATACTGAAACGAAGTAGGAAGAGGTTCGAGCTAAAATCCGAGCGCCTTCTCCACTGCGAAATCAGCTTGTGTTTTGTGTGGTATCTCCTCACATGGGGCGTCTCTTAGTGCTACAATATCACTCATGAATTTCGTGTACAGCTTGGCTCCTTTCTCGGTAAATCCTGCATCTTCGTAGACTCGTGTTAAGCATCACACAAGAGGATTAGAAGTACTTACTTGATCAAGTGTGTCTTTCGCTAACTCGTCCAACGAATCAACTCTAAAGCAAGACTACTTTAATAAGGGTCCGTTCATGGAGCTGGACAAGTTGAACTCTATCTTCTCATCTCCGACACGTAATGAGAGCTTTCCTTATTGTACGTCTATCATGGCACCTGCAGTAGCTAAGAACGGTCTACCAAGAATAATGGGTACCCTAGCATCTTCGTTTCTGTTAATTACAACAAAATAAAAATGGGAATGCAAAGACTACCTACCTTGGTGGGATTTTTTCAACAATTCTCCGGATATCTTACCGACCGATCTGCGAGGCGTAGAGACATCTTTGTAGGTTTAAGATCTCCGAAGTTCATTCGCTTGAAGATCGAGTGTGGCATGAGGCGCACGCTTGCTCCTAAATCACACAAAGCATGGTCAATGTCAATATTACCTATTGTGCATGGAATGGAGAAGCTTTCGAAGTCCTTCAACTTCGGGGGCAACGTGTTTTGAAGAATGGCGCTGCATTCCTCGGTATGTGCTACCGTCTCACTCTCTTCGATATGCCTCTCCTTGGAAAGAACCTCCTTGAGGACTTTGGCATGATTAGGAATTTTTCGGAGGGCTTCCTCGAATGGGATGTTGATGTTGAGCTTCTTGAAGCCCTCTAGAAATCTGCCTACTCGTTCTTCATTCTTGCTGCTCACTAACCGTTAATGAAACGGTATAGGAGGTTTGTACGCCGGTGGAGCAACATATGGTTTGTCCAAATCTTGTTCAACTCCTTCCATAATCTTGATGGTACCTTTGCCTTTTTCCATAGACCTTCCAGTAACTTGTGCTTGCTCTTTGGAGGGCGGGTGATCAATCACATCACTGTTGCACAAGCTAATAGCATTCACGTACTCTCTCGGGTTTGGATCGGGTTTTCCAGGAAGCTGTCCGGGATTCCGAGAGGATAAGGAAGCTTGCTGTGTTATGGAGTTTTCTAACATCTTCACATGTGTTTTGAGCTCGTTTATTGCACTCCCCATATCCGCATTGAATTTGGCTTGAATCGATTGTTGCTGTCTTTGTTCCTTGATGAATTCAAGCATCACCGTCTCAAGGCTTGATGAGGGAGCTTGAGGTGGTTGAGGAGCTTGCGAAACTTGCTGGGATTGCTGGGTGTCTTGCTGGTATGATTGCTGTCTTTGGTGAAACCCTGAATACTTCATCGGTTGAATCGTTCGGTATGAGAAGTTCGGGTGGTTCCTCATGCACCGTTCATTGATACACTACATGCTCTGTATCTCTGCAATTCACACAGTACATAGCGTTCGCTGCATTGCGTGTCGATCTGCTCTGATTCGGCTCATATAGACCTCGAGTTCTATTCGGCATACCTCTCGGTGTGGACCACATAGTTTGGTTCATCGTGAGGTTATCAATCAGCTTGTATGTCTCCTCAACACTCAGATCCATAAACGATCCTCTAGCAGCGTTATCCAACGTCGTTCGGTGTTCGTCTGAAATTCCATTGTAAAAGATTTGGATAACATACCACTGCTCAAGACCATGTTGTGGATGTATCTGTAGAAGATCCTTAAGTCTGCCCCACGCTTCAAACAACATTTCCTCATCTCTGCATCTAAACATCGTGATTTCTCCCCTCATGTGAATCGTCTTACTCGGAGGAAAGAATCGTGATTGGAAAAATTTACAGAGCTGGTCCCAAGTAGTGATCAAACCAGCGGGAAGTGATTGCAGCCATGTTTTTACTCGTCCCCCAATTGAGAAGGGGAAGAGACGCAACAAAATTGCGTCCTCCGAGACTGTGTATCTTGAACGTACCAGAAAGCTCTAGAAAGTCTCTAAGGTGCTGATGGGAATCCTCGTGATTTCCACCCATGAATTGCTTCTGATAAATCATGTTGATCATCGCAGGCTTAGTCTCAAACTGTTCCCTAGCAACAGTAGTTTGAATGTTGTTCATGTTTGGTACCACGTAGTCTCTAAGGCGACGTATTGGAGGACCCTGTGATTCTCGCGGTTGAGGTGCGAGTTGTTATTGTTGCAAATGTCCATAGCCGTTCAACATACAATTCTGAATATCCATCTCGTCTTTGATCTGACGGCTTTGCGAAGGACAAATTAAAAGGATTTAGGTAGAAAGAACAAAAGAAAAGAAAAAAAAAATAAAAACAAAACAATAATGACTCTAGGCTCAAATCTAAGACGTGTTAACAATAGTCCCCGACAATGGCGCCAAAAACTTGATGCATTCCAAGTTAAACTAAATTTTAATCTAAACTACCCGCAAATTGCACGACACGTGTGTAGTACTCTAGGTGTCGATCCCACAGGGACTACACAACACAAACTAAACTCAAACTACGAATCAAACTTGCAAACGAATGAAATATTTGTTTTAAGAATGAAATACTAAAAACAATAAACTAACAAGTTCTTAACAGTGAGGCAAACGTTCTAGGAATCCGGTTTCACCACAAGACTAAAACCAATAAGCAACCTATCTAATCATGCAATCCCAATCAAGTTATCTAAGGCAAACGATCCTAATATGTTATCTACCCTTTCTCAAGGCATAGACACGTGATCTAGTCAAGTTATCCCCTACTTTCGTGGCTAACACCTTAAGCTAAACCCATAAGTTCTATGATTCATCCGTTTTACCCCCAACCGCTGCTACCCTACTTTCGTGGCCTAACCTCGGTTGTTCTAAACCTGATTATCCGAAATTAGAATTCTCCTTTAGGTCCTTCTCCCAAGTTCCTAAAACATGCATCTACGTGGCCATTCACAAACACAAGTCAATCAATTACTCACACAAAGAATAGATAAACGAAAACAGGAAATTGCATTCAAAGATAAATCAAAGTGATTTCGGGATAGCCATGGGCTAATCCCTTCTCGTAGAACAAAATGACTACTCGCTCATGCGTCCAAAAACAAATAACTTAATCAAAATAGATAGTTTAAGGAACATAAAAACCAAACAAAACCGAAATCCTGATTCGATCTTCAATGCCCCTTGAATGTCTCTCGCCAAGAACTCACAAACCAGTCTTCTTCTCTCTACTCTCTCTGTGCAACTCTCTCTCTCTCTCTAACGTGTCTTCTCTCCAAGACTAAAGTGAATTCTCCTTCTTGTCTTTCCTCTTTTCTTTCTTTTCTTTTCTCCTCTTTGGTACTAGAGTACCAAAGAGTACTACACATGTATCGTGTACTTGCGAGTAGTTTAGATTAATTTAGCTTAACTTGAAACACATTAAGTTGTTGGCACTGTTGTCGGGGATTATTGTCAAGATGTCTTAGATACGAACCTCGAATCATTCTTGTTTTGTTTTTCTTTTTGTTTTCTTTTTTTTTTGTTTCTTTCTACCTAATTCCATTTATTTGTCCTTGGTTTGTTTATGACCAGATCTCAAGGTGCTTCGAGTCTATTCCAAATCGACCCCGAGATCGAGCGAACTTACAGACAACTGAGAAAGAGCAAGGAAGAAGGGAAAGTAGAGTCGTCAGATCAAAGAGAGATGGATAATCAGAATGGCCATGGAAAACCTCAATTACCTATCGATAATTTGGGGCATTTGCAGCAACAACAACTCGCACCTCAACCGCAAGAACCACAGGCTCCTCCACCACATCACCTCAGAGATTATGTGGTACCGAACATAAACAACGTTCAGACCGCTATACGAATGCCTGCTGTTGCAAGAGAGAAGTTTTAGATTAAGCCTGCGATGATCAACATGTTTTATCAAAGCAGTTCATGGGTGGAAATCATGAAGATCCCCATCAGCACCTCAGAGACTTCCTATAGGTTTCTGGTACGTTCAAGATACATGGAGTCGCTTCCCGCTGGTCAATCTCTACTTGGGATCAGCTCTGCACACTGTTCCTATCATGATTCTTTCCTCCGAGCAAGATGATTCAGATGAGAGGAGAAATCACGATGTTTAGATGCGGAGAAACATTGTTTGAGGCGTGGGGCATATTTAAGGATCTTTTACAGATGTGTCCGCACCATGGTCTTGAGCAGTAATATGTTATCTAAAACCGAACGATGTTGGATAACGCTGCCAGATGATCGTTTATGGATCTGAGTGTTGAGGAGGCATGCGAGCTGATTGCTAATCTCTCCATGAACCACACCATGTGGTCCAAACCGAGAGGTATGCCTAACAGAACTCGAGGTGTATATGAGCTGAATCAGAGCAGAGCGACAAGCAATTCAGCGAATGCTATGTACTGGGTGAATTGCGGAGATACGAAGCATGTAGCGTATCAATGCACGGTGCATGAAGGCATCAAATAGATGAACTACGCCCAGCAGCAAGGAACGCACAATTCGGAACACCTACAACCCGAATTGGATGAACCACCCGAACTTCTCATACCAAACAATTTATCTGGTAAAGTATTCGGGATTTCAACAAAAACCACAGCAACCGTACCAGCAAAATAATCAGCAATTCCAGCAAGCTCAGCAAGTTCCGCAAGAACCTCAACCTTCTCAAGCTCCCTCGTCGGGCCTTGAGGCGGTGATGCTCGATTTCTTTGATAACATCTATTTTGTTATAGTATTTTTGTCTATTAATATAGTTAGTTTCATCATTCATTTGGATTTTACCAAGCATTAAGCATCACTTAGTCCTCTTTCATCGTTTTCTCGTGTTTTACAGTGAACGGAGATACCGGGACACAAACATGAGCGAATGCCCCAAAACATGATCGTTCCACGTCAAAAGAGACGTAACCCACGTGGGTGGATACCTTAGCCCGCACGGGCTCCATGTCTAGCACCTTCAGCACGCCTCAGACTCATCCTCAACCTGAGCGGACAACCTTGCTCCAATCACCCCGCGCGGGGTGTCCATTTTAGCCCGCGCAGACTCACTCCTCCAGCAGCTCCAGCCCGAGTCAGGCTCTTCACCAGCACGCGGGGGGTCTCATTTGCCAGCCAGCCCGCGTGGGGTACTCATCAGCCCGCGTGGGTCGTGTTCGTCACCTGCATAAACCAAAAAAAATGAAATTTAGCAAAACAAGTAAAGGAACATGATGGCTACTTAAACCAAAATGAAATATGGTTAGGTAAGAGAAAGGGGAGCTACATGGCTGGAAAATAAAGAGGAAACGTTGACAATTACACAAGAATAGAAAAACAAGAGATGGATAAACTCGGAAAAGGAAAATTGCAGTTGTTGTAAGAAACATGAAATCCCAGCCACTAGGGAGGAAAGAAAGGGGACTGCCAAAGAGGAACGATTAGAGGAAAGGAAAGAGAAGAAAGAGGGCTATAAGGGAAGAGCTTCAGCGGCCGAATTCGGGCAGAAAATTAGAGAGAAAACATAGCTCACGTAGAGAGAGTAGAGAGAAAGCAGAACGCGTACAAGGGCAAGGACGAGGCGACAAAGCCTGAGCGCGGAGGAGCTGTTGAAGACGTCGGTAATAGAATAGGGAGGGATCTCATTCTTTATCCATGTTGAATATAGCTATTTTTTGTGCTTAGTTTTCTAATTTCATGTCCGAGTAGGTCCATAGCCATGGGTTAGAGAGCTTTGCCGATATGTAATGAAGTTTTGTTCTTATTGTTTGGTTGTAATATTTGTTCTTTCGGATTGATTGGTTGTTCATAATGCTTTTGTTCTTGTTATCCACTTGAATGAATGTTTATAAAAATCTAATTGCATTGGGAGATGATTTGGATTTTGGAACCTAGCCATGATATGAAGTTTCAATTGATTTAGAACCTTGGTCGGTCGGTTGATTGAACTTAGGAATTAGGATAGCGATCTTAATGCATCTAGTAGGTGAGATTACACAATTGGGAGATTGGTAGAATGCATGCTAGATAGTGGGTTTAGGAATCGGGAGAGTCATTCCCTAGGAAAGAGCTTGAATTCCCCGAATACGTAATGATACCTATAACCATGATCTTGTTAGAACTTCGTTGCATCATCGTGCATCTCTCAAAACCTGTGGTGTTTAATTAATTGAGTTTAATCTGTTAGTTAGTTAGTTAGTTTATCTTTATTCGTATTCCACCCACTTATTGATTTCACACGTCTTATTCATTAGTTTACTAGCTTTAGAGTTGCCTCAATTCCTTGTGTTCGACCCTGGTACTATACGATCCGTATTTTTGCGGAAGCGTTAGTCTAGGTAACTATTACTTGAGATTAACCACATCATTCTTCAAAGAGCAAAGGCTGAAACAATCACTCCAAGCTAAGTTCAATGTGGACATGGGGACTGCGATCAACGAGCTCAAAACACATGTGAAGATGTTAGAAAACTCCATAGCGCAGCAAGCTGCCTCATCTTCTCGGAATCCTGGACAACTTCTTGGAAAACCCGATCTTAACCCGAGAGAGCACGTGAATGCCATCACCTTGCGCATTGGTAATGTGATCGAGAATCCGCCCCTGAAAGAGCAAGAGAAAGCTGCTGGAAAAATTCTGGATAAAGGAAAGGGCATTCTGAACGAGGAAGGAGCTGAACCAGAATTGGAAAAACCGTACATTGCTTCACTAGCGTACAAACCCACCAATATCGTTTCTTCAACAGTTGGTGAGCAGTAAGAACGAAGTAAGGTATGGACGGTTTATAGAGATTTTCAAGAAGCTTCAAATCAATATACCTTTCGTAGAAGCCCTCCAAAAAATGGACACGTACGCCAAATTTCTCAAAGAAATTCTGTCCAACAAACAGCGTATAAAAGAGAGTGAGACGGTAGCATTCACCAAGGAATGCAGCACCATTCTTCAAAACAAGGTGCCCCCAAAGTAGAAGGACCCCGGAAGCTCCTCCATTCCGTGCACAATAGGTAATCTTGATATTGACAAATATTTGTGTGATTTAGGAGCAAGCGTGAGCCTCATGCCACATTCGGTCTTCAAGCGGATGAACTACAACGATCTCAAACCTACTAAGATATCTCTCCAACTCGCTGACCATTCGGTAAGATATCCGGTGGAGATTGTTGAAAACATTCCCACAAAGGTATAGACTACCGCAAGCTCAACAAAGCTACAAGAAAAGATCACTTCCCTCTCCCATTCATCGACCAAATGTTATAACGGTTAGCGAATCATGCCTGTTTTTGTTATTTGGATGAATATTCGGGTTTCTTTCAGATTCCCATTCATCTTCAAGACCAAGTGAAGACGACTTTCATGTTTCCTTATGGGACATTCGCTTACTGTCATATGCCTTTTGGCCTTTGCAACGCTCCGATTACTTTCTAGCGTTGCATGATGGCAATTTTTTCCGATTTGATTGAGCACATTATGGAAGTGTTTATGGATGATTTTTTCTGTTTATGACTCTACATTTGACAATTTCCTCGTTAACCTTTCTAGAGTGTTACAGCGATGTGAGGAAGTGAATCTCATTCTTAATTGGGAGAAGTGCCACTTTATGGTGAATGAAGGTATTGCTCTTGGACACATAATCTCATCCAGGGGTATAGAAGTCGACAAGGCCAAAATTGCGGTAATCGAAAAACTTCATCCACCAGTTTTAGTTAAAGAAATTCGTAGCTTCCTAGGGCATGCAGGTTTCTATCAGAGGTTCATCAAGGACTTCTGAAAGATAAGAAAACCGTTGACGGAGTTTTCGGCCAAGGATGCTACATTCGACTTCTCTTAAGAATGCCACAATGCCTTCAACACGATCAAGCGAGCATTAGTTTCAGCGCCTATCATTCAACCACTTGATTGGAGCCTACCATTCGAGATTATGTGCGACGCTAGTGACTACGCCGTTGGGGCTGTTTTAGGACAGTGGAGATACACGGTCTCTCATGTCATATCCTACGCTAGCAAGACACTAGACGTCGCTCAAATTAACTATGCCACAACCGAGAAAGAGCTCCTTGCCGTCGTCTTTGCCTTTGACAAATTCAAATCCTATCTTGTTGGGTCAAAGGTAATCATTTATACTGATCATGCAACGCTCAAATATCTTCTAGGAAAGAAGGACGCAAAACCACGCCTCATCCGATAGATCCTTCTCTTACAAGAGTTTGATCTCCAAATTAGAGATAGGAAAGGGTCAGAGAACGTCGTTTTAGATCACCTCTCTCGCATCATTGTGGAGGACGAGAGAACTATCGACGATTCCTTGAGAGACGACATCATATGCGCACTTCAGGTAACCCCGCTCCTTGGTATGCTAATTTTGCTACGCCCCGACCTTTCTTTTCATACGCGCAAGAAATTCTATGCGGACGTCAAACATTACCATTGGGACGATCCAATTATCTACAAGAGATGTGCGGACGGGGTCTTTAAGAGATGCATCCCCGAGGAAGGGGTAGAGAGCATTCTTTTCCATTGTCATGGATCAGAATATGGAGGCCACTTCAGCAAGTTAAAAATCGCTTCAAAGGTTGTACAAGCGGCTTTTTATTGGCTGAACCTCTTCAAGGATGCCCATAGGTACGTTTCCTCTTGTGATAGATGTCAAAGAACGGGAAATATAGGTAAGAGGAAGGAGATGCCACAGAACTACATCATGGAGGTAGAATTGTTTAATGTTTGGGGTGTAGATTTCATGGGACCTTTTCACTCGTTGTGTGGCAACCAATATATTTTGGTAGGTGTAGATTATGTGTCTAAGTGGGTAGAAGCCATAGCTGCACCAACTAATGACTCTAGGGTAGTCATGAAATTCTTTAAGAAAATCATATTCCTTTGTTTTGGAGTTCCTAGAGTAGTCATTAGTGACGGAGGCTCACATTTTATTGCCAGACAATTCGAGTCCCTCCTTAAGCAGTATGGTGTGAAACATAGGGTAGCTACATCGTACTACCCACAAACTAGCAGACAAGTAGATGTTTCGAATAGGGAGATCAATAGTATATTAGAGAAAGGTCCCGTAGAGATTGGTTGATGAAATTAGATGATGCGTTATGGACCTATAGGACTGTAGTTAAGACTCCCATTGGCATGACTCCTTTTCAGCTTGTTTATGGCAAGTCTTGTCACCTCCCCATCGAGCTAAAACACCGCACCTATTGGGCGACAAAGCTCCTTAACTTTGATTTTAAGAGTGCGGGTGAGAAATGACATTTGCAAGTGAACAAGCTAGACAAGCTTTGCCTTGATGCATAAGAGAACTCTAAGATCTACAAGGAGTGAGCTATGAAATGACATGACAAGAAGATCCTACCTCATGACTTTCAGTAAGGTGACTTAATTCTGCTATTTAATTCTCGTCTTAAGCTTTTCCTAGGCAAACTACGGTCCCGTTGGTCTGGTCCTTTTCAGGTACGAGAGGTATTCCCGCATGGAGTAGTAGAACTTTGGAGCGAGACGAGTGGAACATTAAAAGCTAATGGGCGGCGACTAAAGCTCTACCAAGGCGCTCAACTGATCGAAAATGGAAACTCCATTTCCCGTTTTGATCCACCCATCGATCACGCATGAGGTATGGCGACGTCATAGCTTACAGACGTTAAATAAGCATTTTATGGGAGGCGACCCAGCTCTTTGTTTTCTATTTTTCGTATTTGTTTAGTTTAAAGACTCGTTTATCGTTAAAAAAACCTACAAATTTGACTTCAATGCTTCTACCCTCCATCAGAGCTTCACGTCGAGGACACCATTCAATTCAAGTCTGGGGGAGCAGCTCACGTTTGTCAGATGACTTCTGATAACGTCTTTTTTGTTATAGTATTTTAGTCTCTTTTTATAGTTAGTTTCATCATTCATTTGAACTTTACCAAGCAGTGAAGCATCATTTAGTCCTCTTTTAGCGTTCCCTCGTGTTATTGCAGGAAATGAAATATCGGGATACAAACACGAGTAAATGAAGCAAAACTAAGCAATACCACTCTCCTATCAGCTATGCACGGTTAACATCCAAAGAATCATAAACAAGAGAAGAGAAATGGAAGCAATGGTCGCTTACAAAAAATGGAAACAATGACCGCTTATAAAAATGGAAACTTTCGGTAGTTGGAACAAAAATGGAAAATTTCGGTTCCTTGAACAAAGTAAGAAGAGCATGGTTGGAACATGAAAAGGAAACATGTTTTATATAAAATAGAAGCAAGTTGCTGGAACAAAATGTAAACCTCCAACCGCCTACACAAAAAAGGAAAGATTGCCACCTACACGAGAA
>CM071862.1:8578366-8590229 GCA_036759665.1 Gynandropsis gynandra
CCCAACCTCTCATATGGCAACACGAATAACGTAACAAATCCGCAAGACTTTCAACCGCGGATGATGACGAGAAACCATAATCAAGGTTTCCAACCGAGAGGTAACGGCCAAGACTATGGGTACCAGCAACGTGCACAATCCTTGAGTGATTCCGACATTTTATCGATGCTCCAAATGATGCACCAAGAGCAGAAAAGTGCATTTGGAGGGATTAGGGCTGAGCATGAAGATATGAAGAAGAGAATGGACGGATTTCAGACACACTTGCGGCTCCTCGAAACGCAAGTGGCTCAGCTAGCCCAAGGTTCAAAGCGACAACCCGAACAGCCTTCCGGGAAGCCCGAAGCAAACCCTCGTGAGCAGATCAATGCCATCCACTTGAGGAGTGGCAACACGGTGGGACAATCCATGCCATCCATGGTTGCAAGAGAAGAGCCTCATGGTTGCAGACCCTTTAGTCATCAGAGAAGAGCAACCTAACACTCTAGGCGTGGAAGAGAAGAGGACCGAGGAAGAGGAGAGGGAGTTACCCTATGTACTTATGAGCTATCAACTATTCTTGATAACGGGAAATTCATGCCCTAAGGTGAGGAGTGATTCTTCCGAGCCTAAACCTCCTAACCATAAGTACGTGCAACCCTACCTTCCAGCAGTGATTAACCCGTACTATGGCAGCTTTACGAACGCAATCCTAATTCCTAAGTCGACTAACCGACCGGTCAGATTCTCATTAGCCGAACTTAACCTACCACTCAACAGTTCGGGATTCATCCTTTAACCTTCCAGCAAAGTCTGAATTCCTATGTTACTGAGCGGGAAACACTAGTATAAGAGTGATAATGTTGGATGTAGAACCGAATATCAAGATAAAATCAATAGATCTAAGCATTAACGCATAATATTGTTCATCCTTTACAATCCGATATCCCTAACCCATAGTTGGGAACCTACTCACTCATGGAGAATACAAACCAAGAAGATAACACAACCCTAAACATGATAGACTCTAGGAAACTCGATGCCTCGATCTTCCCTATTATGTTACCGATGTGAGGATTGATGCTTCTCTCCTTCTCCAGCGTCTCCCGAGCCTTTCCTGATGTTTTTCAAGCCTTTCCTTGCCCTATACGTTGCCCCCTTGCTCTAAATCTCTTCTGGTCTATAAATTAGGTCGTTTGAATGCAAGATTTAGTTGGTTGCGAGAAACGCGGCCCGCTCGGGCACTACTTCTACCTGGTCGTGCAGAGGCGTGCCCGGTCTACTTCTACCTGGTCGTGCAGAGGCGTGCCCGGTCGTGTACTCCTTCATGCTCGATCGGGTATCAGCACCCGATCGCGTGGTTGAGTGGCCCCAGTCGTGTAAACTCTCGAGGATTTTTGGGACGAATTATCGCCCAAGCGGGTACCTTGAATGCGCCCGATCGGGTATGGCTACCCGATCATGTTGCCTTCGTGCCTGGGTCGTGCAAGGTGTGCAAATAAAACCCCGTAGGTTTTACCCGAGCGGGTGGACCTTGGTGCCCGACGTAGGTTTTACCCGACCGGGTGGACCTTGGTGCCCGACTGGGCACCTTTGAAATCTTGAATTTTCTCTTTTCCGCTCGTTGCTCGGGTGTTCCGTCGAGTTCAGAGGCTTGATTTTGGCTCCGAGTGAATTTATCTTCAAAGTGCGTGGTTTTGCTCAGGAATCCGTCTATTTACGCTCATTTAGGCCTTGTCGCCTAGAAACCTGAAAACCAACAAAACAGGCGTATGTAAAGGATAATCATATCAGAAATGTAAATCTAACTATGAAATATATGCGAAAACGATTCTAAAACCTAACCTAAAATCGACAGTGTTATAAACACACATCATCTCCTACACCCTCAGTGACCCACAGACACTCCTATCCCGCATGGAATACAGAAGAAACGCTCAACCATAACCGAGTTCGAAGGAGATACGAAAGAGTCGCGGGATCGAATGAGAAGAACCGAGGATCGCATGTGAGAAGCCCACCAGGATTCGAGTCACGTCACGCTGATCAGATAGAAGACGGAAGAGGCACACCGCCATCACACGCGTATGAAGACGTTAGGGTCGAGCTAAAGACCGAAAACAAGCGCTTCTCGAGAAGCAACCCAAGCCCCATATCATTTTTAGTCGTTTTCACTTTATTTTCATATTTTCGAACTCCTTTTCAATTTTTTTTTAGGTTTGGACAATTTTCTAGGATTTAGGAATTTAGTGGTCTATCGATTTTTTCTGCATTGGTTTTCCTCGTATAATTTTTCTGATTTGCAGCATTACCCGATCGAGCAGATACCTCCACCCGAGCGGGCATAGTCAGATTCAAGGGAACCCGATCGGGCAGACACCAGAGGACCCGAGCGGGTAGGTCAACACGAGAGATGCCCGATCGGGCAACACAGACTACCCGATCGGGCATCGTAAAATCTGTAAGGTAAGTTATATTTCGAGTAACCCGAGGGGCCACCCTCACTTCACAAATCCAACCCGAGCGTGCTCCCAGAAATTTCGAACCCTCACGCCGCAATCTCCTCCACCGGAGTCGCTTGTGCGCCGCCGCCGTTCACCACCGTCACCGGTTACTCGAAATACCCTTCTTCCTCTCCTCTCTTGAAAAACCCAAAAATTTCTCAAATTCCTCTCGAATTCCAAGTATATTCATGAACTATTTTGAGATTTGGACTGTTATGGGTTAGATCTAGGTTTGATTAGGAAAGATTTACGGCAAAATCGTTGATTGAATCATGAACGCGAACTGTAGGTCGCGATTTCATGATTCAACCCGACCGGGCTAGGTTTAGTACCCGGTCGGGCGTCCTGGACATGTACCCGATCAAGCGGTGTTTCCACCCGAGTCGGGCACTACCTACGGGGGTATTTTGTCGATTTTCCACCCGACCGTGCAACACCTCCTACCCGATCGGGCATCTTGCAAAACCGGACATATTGCTGATTTTTGTTCTTCGATTGTTTTGCAGATGCCTCCGAAGATCTTTTAGAGCTCCAAGAAACGTCGATCTGACGCATATGACCCAGAGCACGGATGGCCAACGAGGTCGGATGCAATCACGGAGTTGACGCCCTACATGCCGATCACCATATCCCACCAGCAGTACAACTACCGGACAACCACTTTCTTGCCCGGTCAGAAGTCGAGGTTCACTGAGCTTCAGCCGCGGATTTTCCCGTCCCGCTTCTTATCCTCCGAAGTGATGAGTGCTCTTCACGTCGAGGAGCACATAAACGCCATCTTCAACACATTGGGATGGACAGTACTGAAGGACACGCAGGAGTACACCTACCGCAACCTCACGGTGGAGTTCTTCGCATCGTACGCAACATTC
The DNA here is from genome assembly GCA_036759665.1 of Gynandropsis gynandra. Lineage (NCBI taxonomy): Eukaryota > Viridiplantae > Streptophyta > Magnoliopsida > Brassicales > Cleomaceae > Gynandropsis > Gynandropsis gynandra. Next base: position 8,581,722 of record CM071862.1, read on the forward strand.
TTTCCTGAGTCCGGAGATAGGGAGAGAGCCTTCATGGAGTTCCGTCTGCTGGGACAGAACTACCGGCTCAGCACGAGACAGCTCGCAATCATCCTTGACGCTCCACACTACAACTTCACGAAGATGTCTGAGCACAACCGGAGCCGTCAAGCACAATTCTAGGCTCAGATTGCGTATGGAGATTACTCGACGAGGTCGAAGGCCAGCCATATACGCCACCCCGCTCTAAGGTACTTTCACTACTTCCTAATCTCGTCTATACTAGGAAAGGGAGCACAAGGCAGAGTCAACCACACAGAGTTGGTGTACCTTAGGCGGGTGGTGCAGTCAGGCTTTGCGCCAGATGAGTGGGATATCTTGGACGTCGACTTGGCGTCGCTAGTGATGAGGCATTTCCTTGACATCGCCACCGAGAAGTGAAGCACGGATACGAAGATCATGTGCGGTGGCATAGTCACGATGATAGCATGAAGAGTCGGGATCAACCTTGGCATCCTGACCGAGGACAAAATCGATGAGGAGCCCGAGCTGAACCTCCAGAACCTACGCAACAGAAGGGCGATTATGATAGAGAGGTACAACGTCATCTGGAGCTACAAGGACGAGCACAATCGCAACTTGGAAGTCGACCTACGCGAGATTCAGATGCCGGGTCTAGACGAGGAGGGATCCCGATTCAAGATTGATCCAGCCATCGGACACATCGGCCCGAGACGAGCTGACATGGATCCACCTCCAGCCGCTGCACCAGGACTATCCATGTCGAGGCAGCGCAGCCGACGCGCCACACACTCACGTGCCCGCCCAGAGTACCCTCACCACCGCTCTGACTTCCCTTCCATGGAAGGAGTCTCCGACGCTCTCAAATATGTCGCGGAGGAGACCATGTATCAGTCTTTTATGGCAGAGCAGAGGTACGATCTGGAGGCGACGAGGCATGACATCGAGGCTGCGAGGTATGCGGAGCAGCAATAGTTCCAGGAGCAGTCGATCCAGCATACATACTACCTCACGGAGTCCGTCCGTCGATTTCAGCAGCTCAGTATGCAGCATTACCAGGAGCCATACGTGTCGATCCCGCAGGACTATCATACTAGCGCTATCCCGTACCGCTTGCACACCCCCTACGAGCTGTAGTCTTTCTACTTCCCACCTAGGGAAGGGGCACCCGTGGAGCCAGCAGACCCTCCGGCAACCCGCGGTGGAGAGGATGAGGATTAGACCACTCTTCCCTTTTTCCTTTTTCTTTCTTTTTCTCTTTCATCTTTTATGGACCTATTTTTCTTATTTTTTTAGTTTTAGTGATTATGTACGCTCTTGGAACTTATTGATGTAGTGATCTTTGCTCTATCTCTTGCATTGCATGATTTTCATCTCAGGTCCTTCACGCTAACACATGCATTAGAGCAAAAGAGTCACACAATCCGGATGTATCACAATTCGAGAAAGCTACACACACCAGGTGTACTTGTATTCCTTTTTATATTTTCTCGGATTTTTGGCATGCAGGTATCCCTCTCAGGTCTCGAACACCGGGACTGTGTTCCATTCAGGTTTGGGGGGGTACTCTTCGTCTAGAGTGATACAGATTTGACATTAGAGCGACATATTTGCGCTTAGGATTAGGATTAGGGTTAGGATTAGGAATAAGATGGATACCTAGTAAAATATTTTCGAGCTTCTGTCATCTTTGCGACCTTGTCGAATCATGGATAATGGTTTAGGTTTGCTTAGAAGCCTTTTGGATACCGATTAGTCGAGTGGTTGTGTTTGAAGCCACAATCTATAGTTGAATTCACTCCTTAGATTTTGGTACCAAGTAGTCATATCTCCGTGTATACCGTCTAGCCTTTGCTTAGTTGATATTTTTAGCGGTCATGAGTTAGATTCCACACGCTTATACTCCGATGTCATCTAGGATAAGTTTTTCACTATTCCGAATTAGGATTGACATGAGTACATCGATGACCGATGGTTCGGGTCTAAGTGGTGGGTAGAGGCGCTGTTCTACGTCCTAAGGGTTAAAGTGTTGCGTAATCATAAAGATAAAAACCGAAAAAAAATATATATAAGATCTTCAATAACGCACCTCTTCACTCCGCTAAGGTCACGCGACCTTATGAGTGTGCCATAGGCAGCCTGGGTCTAAGTAGAAAGCCATCCCTCTTTGATTTCGACGTCCTAGGAACAAAGCGTGGATCTAAGTATCGAAAAGAGAAAGAAAAGAATAAAAACGAGAAAAAATGAGTTTAATGATATCAAAAGCTTAGGGAAATTGGTATGGAGATTACTTGGACGTAGTCTAGGGTTGTGAAGTAGACTTAGATCTTTGGTAGGATTTCATGGCTCAGCACTTGGTAGATATAAGGCTATACTCGGTACGTTTAGGCCTTTGTTCATGTGACGCGTTGATTTGCGGAATGACTAACTCTTCGAACTTTTTGTGCTAGTATCCATCGTTATCAGATTCTTCTTGTACTTGACTTTAGTTTTGTTTGAGGACAAACAATGGTTTAGGTCTGGGGGAGTTTGATAACATGTAAAGTTTATCGATTTTTGGTTAGGTTTTAGTGTTATTTTCGCATATATTTCATAGTTAGATTTACATTTCCGATATGAATCTTCGTTACATACGCTCGTTTTGTTGGTTTTTAGGTTTTAAGGCGACAAGGCCTAAACGAGCATAAAAAGACGACTTCCTGAGTAAAACCACGCATTTGAAGGTATAATTCACTTGGAGCCAAAATCAAGCCTCTGAACTCAACGGAACACCCGAGCAACGAGCGAAAAAGAGCAAAATCAAGAGCTGAAGAGTGCCTGATCGGGCACTAAGGTCTACCCGCTCGGGTAAAACCTACGAGGTTTATTTGCACACCTTTCATGACCCGGGCACGAAGGCAACATGATTGGGTAGTCATACCCGATCGAGCGCACTCAGGGTACCCGCTCGGGCGTTAATTCGTCCTAAAAATCCCCTAGAGTTTACACGACTCGGGCTGTTCAACCATGCGATCGGGTGCTGATGCCCGATCGGGCAAGACAAAGTACACGACTGGGCGAGGCTCTACATGACCGGGTAAAAGGTGTACCTGAGCGGGCCACCTTTCTCGCAACAAACTAGATCTTGCATTCAAACGAGCTGATTAATAGACCAGAACGGATCTAGATGGAAGGGGGCGACGTACAGGGCAAGGAAAGGCTTGGAAATCATCAGGAAAGGCTTGGGAGACGCTGGAGAAGGAGAGAAGCATCAATCCACACATCGGTAACACAATAGGGAAGATCGAGGCATCGATTTTCCTAGGGTTTATCATGTATAAGGTTGTGTTATTTCCTTTGTCTGTAATCTCCATGAGTGAGTAGGTTCCCAACTACGGGTTAGGGATATCGGATTGTAACGGATGTACAAACTTATGCGTTAATGCTTAGATCTATCGTTTTGTTTTGATATTCGGTCCTACAATCAACATCATAACTCCTATACTAGTTCTGCCCGCTCAGTAATATAGGAATTCATACTTTGCTAGAAGGTTAAAGTGTGAATCCGAAACTGTTGAGTTGTAGGTTAAGTTCGATTAATGAGAATTTGACTGGTCGGTTAATCGACTTAGGAATTGGATTGCGTTCGTAAAGCTGCCATAGTACGGGTTAATCACTGCTGGAAGGTAGGGTTGCACGTACTCATGGTTAGGAGGTTTAGGCTCGGAAGAATCACTCCTCACCTTAGAGCATGAATTTCCCGTTATCAAGATAATTCGATAGGTTTATGATCTTTAGTTGTTACATCCATACGATTCTCGGTATCCTGACACCCGTAGTGTTCGTCATTGTCAAGTCTTCCGAACCCCATTGTCATTGCCACCGTTAGCTTTGTCTTTTAGATATTTTTCACCACGCCTTCATCTACTTCCCTTCATCTTAGTTTAGTTATATTCTTAGGATAAGGCTGCTTTAGTCCCTAGAGTTCGACCCTGGTACTACACGATCCGTATACTTGCGGTGAAATGATCTAGGAAATGTATTACTTGAGATTTCCGACATCAGTGTCCTTACAACTTTTAATGCAAATTCAGTTCATTTCAAAGCTAAAGAACATACACGGAAAAAAGTACTAGAATCGAGGATACTAACAGAGCAAACGATACCATAAACGCCAAGGAACGGGCAAGATGTGAACATGCACGACCAAGCACAATAAATAGCACGACTGTGCACACATGGGAGTGGAGTGCCCAACCGTGCAGCACTACCAGCCCGACCGAGCTCAACAAACAAGACAGATGCCCGACCGTGCACCAACCCCTTGCCCGTCCGAGCTCAGCAAACAAGATGCATGCCTGACCGTGCACCAACCCCTTGCCGGACCAAGCTCATCAAACAACAAGGCGCACGACCAAACTATAAGCACAGCCCGACCGGGCTTAAGAGACAGCAAATATTGCCGAATGTTCAGCACGGCTCGGGTGTGTATGAAGCCCGACTGCTCGCCCATTTCTTGAGGTGCCCGATCGGGCTTAACATCCTGTACGACCGCGCGTGTTGAATGTGCACGCGTCGGCAATGGAAAAGGAAACTTTAGCTGACTTAAACATAAAAAGAAACTTGATCGAAGGAATGGAAAAGCATGAATAAAGAGGAAAGAAGAGGAAAGGAAAGAGAAGGGAAAAGGAAAGAAAAGAAAGGGGTAAAAAAAGGGAAGATTCATTCGATTAGACAGACACAATAGAGAAAAGATTTACAGAGAGAGTTGTAGAGATGAAGAAGACTGGTTCGTGAGTTCTTGATGGAAGAGACATTCAAGGAGCATTGAAGATCGAATCAGGACTTCGGTTTCGTTTGGTTTTTATGTTCTTTAAACTATCTGTTTCGATTATGTTGTTTTCTTTCGAACGCATGAGCGAGTAGTCGTTTTATTCGAGGAGAAAGGATTAGCCCATGGCTATCCCGGAACCACTTTGATTTATCTTTGAATGCAATTTCCCGTTTTTTTTTTATCTATTCTTTGTTCGAGTGCTTGATTGACTTGTGTTTACGAAGACCAAGTACATGCATGTTTTAGGACTTTAGGAGAAGGATTGAAAGGAGAATTCTAATTCCGGATAATCAAGCTTAGAACAACCAAGGCTAGGCCACGAAAGTAGGGTAGTAGCGGTTGAGGGTAAAACAGATGAATCATAGAACTTATGGGTTTAGTTTAAGGTGTCAGCCACGAAAGTAGGGGATAACTTCACTAGATCACGTGTCTATGCTTTGAGAGAGGGTAAATATCACATTAAGATCATCAGTCTTAGATAACTTGATTGTGAATACATGATTAGATAGGTTGATTGTTGGTTTCGGTAGTCTTGTGGTGAAACCGTAATCCTAGAACGTTTGTCTCACTGTTAAGAACTTGTTAGTTTATTGTTTTTAGTTATTTCATTCTTAAAACCAATATTTCGTTCGTTTGCAAATTTGACTCATACTTTGAGTTTAGGTTGTGTTGCGTAGTCCCTGTGGGATCGACATCTAGAGTACTACACACGTGTCATGCACTTGCGGTTAGTTTAGGTTAATTTAGTTTAAATTGGAACGCATCAATGGGAACGAACAAAGATGTAATCAATCGAACAAAAAAATGTTAAATTCTTGTTTTGATATGAAAGACATCGGAATTGCGAATGTAGTTCTTGGAATTCGAATTCAAAAATATTTGGAAGGTTACACTTTGGCACAATCCCATTATATAGAAAAAGTCCTTCAAAGATTTGGACGTTTTGATTGCAAACCGGTTGTAACTCTGTATGATCTTAGTGTTCATCTTAAGAAGAATCAAGGAGTTAGTGTATCCCAATTGGAGTACACACGCGTTATTGGAAGTTTAATATACATCATGAATTTTACAAGACCGAATTTGGAATACTCTATTAGTCGATTCAGTAGATACTCACAAAATCCAAGAAAAGAACATTGGATTGCATTAATACGAGTATTGAGATACCTTAAGCATTAAATTAACCATGGTTTGCATTACACTAAAGATCCTTCAGGATTAGAAGGATATTGTGATGCAAATTGGGTTTCAAACAATATAGATACTAAACCCACAAGTGGATATATATTTACACTTGAGAAACAATTGTATCTTAGAAATCATCAAAACAAACTGTAGTGATATATGCTCAACTATGAAAGGCGAATTCATAGCGTTTGATAAAGCTGCCGAGGAAGCAAAATGGCTCAAAAACTTCCTAGAAGGAATTCTATTATGGTAAAAACCTATGACTGCGATTTTTGTTCATTGTGACAATATGGCTGCTCTTGTAAGAGCGAAAAACCAAATTTAAAATGGTAATTTGAGGCATATTAAGCGACACCATAACACGATACTTGAATTACTAAAGAATAGGATTGTATCCATTGACTACATAAAATCTAATGAAAACATTGCAAATCCATTTACTAAGGGCCTTGGTAGAGAGCAAGTTTTAAATACAACGAGTGGAATGGGCTTAAAGCCAATGGAATGAGTCATCACTTGGTGGAAACATAACCTAGCAACATTGGAGATTCCATGGTCTAGGTTCAGTAGACTAACTAGTTAAGAAGACTGAAGTCTCATGACATACTATCAAGCTTTCCTATGCTAAAATAAAGTATGTCTTCGTTCATGAGTAAAGAGATGAATCTTACGATTCTTAATAATGGTAATAGCTTTGAGAGTGGAACTGATATAGAATTTTTCTGATTGGCTTTACCTATACAAGATCGATGTGGGGTCGCATCTATAAGAACCAAGATGGCTAAGTTCTCTAGAAATCTCATGAAGAAATGATATGTTCAAGACCAGAATGAATACAACCATAAGAATTGAAATATTTCGGTTTGGTATGTGTGATATTTATTGTCTTGATTTACTACGAAACGTAAGTAGTTCAAGACTTTAGCTTACTAACTCACAAAGTAAATCCAATAAGTACTCACAATGAACGGCTCAATTCCAAAAGACATTTCAAATGCATACTTAACCAGAATTATCAGAATGAAAGCTTATTTTCTATTCAAATATGGGGTATTACTAAGTTTGAATAGAAAATATGGGGTATTGTAGGCACATGTGGGGCACATGATTTGTACATGTGCATTGCACATGTCATTAGTGAAGTCCCACATTGGAAATTGAGACAATAAATGAACTCTATATAAATGTTCATACAAATAATGATTTCAAATGGACAAAAAAATGAGCATTGTAATAGGTTCTTGGTTGAAGCAGATCGGGCCTTGGTCCAACCAGGACGAATTTTTTCTTTTCGACCGTTTGTACTTGGTCATTGGTGATGAAACAGTGTGTTCGTTTGATGAGGCGGTGCGTTCGTTCGAACGCTCTGAACGCTCCTATCTGAGACCTTACGTCCGAAGGAAATATTGCGTCTCTTAACTTGCACCCGAAGCTATCTATATGAATGATCGTCTGATCATTCAGAAAGACACAGAAAAAACCACTCGTTTACCCTAAAGATTCTGAGAAAGTCACAAAGTAAATTCGACAAAATTTCAATCTCTTGTGATCGTTGAATCCTGAAAATAAAATAGCGCAAAATTTTCTCTTATGACACTGCAAACATTGGCCTCGATCATCTGAAAATCTAGTGATGTGCGTAGACTCAAGTAATAAATTACCTAGACTAACGCTTCCGCAAGAATACGGATCGTATAGTAACTAGGGTCGAACACAAGGAATTGATGCAACTCTAAAGCTATTAGACTAATGAATAAGACATGTGAAATCAAATAGTGGATGGAATGCAAATGCAAACTAAACTAAACTAAACTAATGATAGGAATGACTCAAAGAATAAAAACCATAGGTATCGAGATTCGCACAACGATGCAATGAAGTTCTAACAAGATCATTGGTCTTAGATACTATCACGAGTTTAGGGAATACAAGCTCTCCTATAGAAACTGACTGGTGTAGACTTGTCCACTGATGTGCGTTATATCAAGTGATAAAACCTAGACTAACGCTTCCGCAAGAATACGGATCGTGTAGTAACTAGGGTCGAACACAAGGAATTGATGCGACTTATAAGCTATTAAACTAATGGAATAGACGTGTAAGGTGACTAAAGATAGAATTGTGATTGAGCTAAACTAAACTAAATCGAAGAGATAAAACTTATGGCTAAGCACCATGGGTGTCGAGAGTTTGCATAATGATGTAACGAAGTTCTAAAAGGATAATTGGTCTTAGGTACTATCATGAGTTCAGGGAATTCAAGCTCTCCTATAGGAACTGACTGGCGTAGACTTGTCCACTATCTAGCATGCATATACCAATGTATCCATTGCGCATCTTACATGCATAGACGCATTATGACCGCTATCCTAATCCCTAGATTCAACCGATTGACCTGGCCTAGATTCTAAACCGGCTAAACCCTAAATCATGGCTAAGTTCCAAAATCTAATGCCCTGGCGTAGATTTATTAGACTTCTAACATCATCAATCAAGTAGCGTACAAG
>CM071862.1:8595040-8636106 GCA_036759665.1 Gynandropsis gynandra
TCTTGTTCCCATGATTGCTCCGAGTAATGTGGACGGTATGAGTTAGATAGCATATGATGAAGTTCGTCAATCTGATTTTTTGCTCTAGCTATTTCGGCATATATAGAGTTCATGTTATACATGTTACCTCGCAAAAGAAACAACACAAAATTCGATTAAGCTCCGAGAGGTAAATTTTTTTTTTTGACTTTATAAGAAAGAAAACAAAAACGAAAAACAAATGAAGACTCCAGAAAGGACTATGTCGTAGTTCAAAAGTATCCTAACTCTAAAGCCGTAATCAAATCCCCGGCAACGGCGCCAAAAACTTGATGTGCGTAGACTCAAGTAATAAATTACCTAGACTAACGCTTCCGCAAGAATACGGATCGTATAGTAACTAGGGTCGAACACAAGGAATTGATGCAACTCTAAAGCTATTAGACTAATGAATAAGACATGTGAAATCAAATAGTGGATGGAATGCAAATGCAAACTAAACTAAAGATAGGGATGACTCAAAGACTAATCACCATAGGTATCAAGAGTTGCACAACGATGTAACGAAGTTCTAAAAGGATAATTGGTCTTAGGTACTATCATGAGTTCAGGGAATTCAAGCTCTCCTATAGGAATTGACTGGCGTAGACTTGTCCACTATCTAGCATGCGTATACCAATATATCTATTGCGCATCTTACATACATAGACGCATTACGACCGCTATCCTAATCCCTAGATTCAATCGATTGACCTGGCGTAGATTCTAAACCGATTAAACCCTAACTCATGGCTAAGTTCCAAAGTCTAATGCACTGGTGTAGATTTATTAGACTTCTAATATCATCCATTCAAGTGGCGTACATGAATGAAGCATTAAGATCAACCAATCAGTCTGAAAACATGATCAAATACCAAATTCATTCATATCGAGTGGCGTACAAGTATGAAAGCATTAAGATCCACCATTCATTAAGCATAAGACTTCATTACATGTTGGCAATACTCTCTAACCTATGGCAATAGATCTACTTGGACATGAACTCAGAAAACGAAACATAAAAGAATACTAAATTCAACATAGAAAGAGAATAAGAATGCTCCCTATTCATCAACCGATGTCTTCAATAGATCCTCCATGCTTCCGATCCCTCTTTCCGTCCTTCTCGATCTCTCCAAATTTGTCCTCTAATGTCTCTGAATCGTCCCCCCTCTCAATCTGGTTCGAATCCACTTTATTTAGATCTGATTTCTCCTTGTTTGGCCGTTCTAAATCTTAGGAATTAGTTGAGAAAAACAAGGGCCCGAGCGGGCACAGCTTCTATCCGCTCGTGCAGGCCTTGTGCCCGACCATTTTCCTTCATTTAACCCGAGCGGGCACCCATTCCCGAGCGTGTGGCTCATCTAGCCCGAGTCGTGTAAACCTACGGCTATTTTTTTATGGTAATTAGCCCGAGCGGGCACTCCAAATCCACCCGAGCGGGCACACCTCCCTAGTCGTGTTCCTTGAGTGCCCGAGTCGTGCAAAGCTACGGGGGTTGTCTTGGCATCAATTACCCGAGCGGGCACACTTCCAATGCCCGAGCGTGCATATCCTAAGATGTTGTTTCCGCTTCTTTCGCTCGGTGTTTGAATGTTCACTTGAATCCATGGCCTTGCACAAGTTGAACCTTGTCATTCAACTACGTTTTCGGGGTTAAATTGCCATAATCTCTCGTGTTTCTCCTCATGTCTTCGTTTCCTATGCAAAACACGAAATGTAGATGAAGTCCTCGAATAAACTCGATAAATGAATGAAATCTAAATAATCTACTCAAAATTAAACCTAAGAATGATATAAAAACTACAACGGATTACGTATTATCATCTAGTATTTTTATTATCGTTGTTTTCTATTCATTTAATATTTGCTTATTAATTGTACATTCGAATACATCTGAACTCATTGATTCTAACAATAGTTTGAAACATTTTCATTCGAAGTAAAATTATTTATTTTATTTTACAAATATGTTTGACAATATTCACTTTTTAGTATAAAAAATAACGGTGGACACTCCTAATCTTTAGGAGATGAGGTGTTACAGAACTATCGCTTAATCTATCAAAGAATCATACTTTAAATCCCAAATAACTTTTTTTAAAAAAAAAACTACCGAATATATAGTTTGATTTACTTACAATTGAGGTTAGTCTTTGAGTCAGTAATATAGGTAATCATAATAACTCGTAAAACCGTATAATGCATGGAAATTTAATATCTTTTTAAATTTACTTAATGGAGTCAATTTCGCTACTATAATATATATAAAGTTCTTTTTCTTTCTCGTGGTCACATCTCTAATCATCTACATCACCAACTTATATATATATACTAGATTATATCCGCACTTCACGCGGGCTCTGTTTTCATATTTAATATTGACATGCATCAGATAAAATTGTGATATATCTAAATGATACACAAAATAATAAGAATTTATTGAAAAAAATATATGACATTTTTATATAGTCGAGAAACTTTTTTGTACACAACATTTATTGTTTTATTTGTATATCTATTATTTTCGTCAAGAATTAACAGTTTTAATCCGTCTCTGTGTTTTACGCGAGAAACGACAACATACAATTGACCGTGGCTGAAAACTGGTTTTGGTAAATATAGACTAACATTAGTAAGACTTTGCCCTTGACTTTGTTAATTGTCATTGCAAAGCAAGTTGCTATGAGAAATTGTTTTCGCTTGAAACGAAATGGCAAAGAAGTATTATTTGGTATAAGCGGTAACTTCAATATGAATACTATATTCCTTGCATTGGTTCCTGTCATAATACTCCTTTCAAGTATATGTTTTCCGAGTTGTGTTATTTGGAGTCTTGTACCATTACAAAGGTCGAGAGATTGATCGATATTCCATAGCAACATGACTGGTATACCTAGTTTTAGTCGTAAGCAATGATAAGGCACCCCTGGCGTTTTAATTGCATTTAAGAATTCAAGATTGTATACTTCGTGCATATCGTTTGCATTATCATTGGAAAACATATAGTATCAGAGCTTAAGTATTCAGTGAAACTTCCAGGAATTTTTTCAAGCAAGTAGTTGTTAATTTGATCAACCATGTCATTTGTAGGGCATAGAATTGCACGTTCTTTGAAAAAATTTAGGTCTTTGTAATTTATTTCTAAATTATTATATACATGTTGTGTGATAGCATGAATAGGGCCTAAACCTATTGTTATTAATAAATCACTTGGAATATCTATTAAACAATAACCATCGTTAGACTCTGAGAGATTATCATTCCCAAATTTCAACACCCAATCAGAAAACTTTGTCATTGAAGAGTAGTTTGCTTGATTCATGTTTAATGCTAGACGCATGATTGTCTTTAGTTTCAAGACACGACAATGTTTCCATAGGTATGAAGAGTTTATTGTTGCTCGAACTGTATCTTCCCTACCACCTCTAGGCACAACAGGTAGTATTTGACGAAAATCACCACCTAGGACAACTGTTTTTCCACCAATGGGTTCTTCCTTGAGTAGTTGGTATGTGGAGGACATGATATCCTTTAGTGTTCTGTCAAATGCTTCTAGACAATGTCTATGAACCATGGGTGCGTCATCCCATATGATAAGTTTAGCATTTCTAATGAGCTCAGCGAGGTCTGTCCCTAGTTTTATATGACATGTGGACTCTTCACTTACATTGATTGGGATAGCAAAGCGCGAGTGACCTGTTCTGCCTGTAACAATAGAGACGCAATGCCACTTGATGCTATGCTAAGTACAATATGGCTACGTGACCTGATTGCTGCAGATAAAGTTTTCTAGATGAATGTTTTACCGGTACCACCATGACTATATACAAAGAATGTTGAACTCTTGTTGCCGTAAACAGAAGAAATGATTTCTTCGTAAATTTTCAACTGTTCAGGCGTTAGTTTTGCGAGTAATTTAACATGCTCATCTGTAGTTTTTGTGATATCATAAGCAAACTCTTCGCATATTAACCTATTTACGGTAGTGTGAATCTCTACTTCGTTTGGAAGTGGCATCAGTGGGTATTGTTTCAAAGACTTACCGTTTGAAATGAGAAGTTTTTTCGATTTCATATAGAGCAAAGTTATGTATTTGGTCACTCGTTAGTGTCAGATCTGAAAGTAAAAAACATAGGTATTTGGTTAGTCAACTTTAATTTATCGTTGTATCTTAAAAGAGTCTAGGTAAAATACCTGAGATCTTAGTTGTTTTATGTTGTTTGTACATTACATCATCTGCCAGGTGTTGCCAAGTGGTAGACCAAACCGTTTGCGGGGATGATAAACACTCGTTTGTTAAGAATAAAACAAACAATGAACATAGATACGTTGACGATGCGCATTGGCTAGCTTCCTCTATTGCTTCAATATATTCTTTATCGTCATTTAGCAGTCCTAATGCACGACATGCATCTTTGAATGTTGGATGAATAGTTCCGTTAATAGTTCTAAGGTGTTCAAAGGATGTTGGACCTTGTAAATCAAGGTTATTGTTTGGCTTTGACGGAGTCATTTGCATTGGCTAAGGCTGAGGAAAGAAAGCGGATCGACGATCTAGCTTTTGTTTAAAAGCATACGCATGTAATATAATTCACCTGAAGTTGGAGCAGTATAATGTAATCGACAATATGAAATTCCACATTGCCGTGGGGTTAACCATCTTGTACGTGTATTCAAAACGAATTTTGTTGGAAAATCGACATATGTTAGCTGGCAGCGACACTATATTTGGAATTGCATTTAAACAATTCAGTGAACATTGTAGCTCTCGCGAATTCATTGTCAATAATGTCGGTAAGATAGGCATTATGTTGGAACACAACCGATTGCTTTCTCGGAAGATGGAAGCCTAGTCATTCAATTGGAATACTTCGGTAATGAATATCAAACTTGAATATTTTCCAACATGCTTCGCATCCAGAGACATATCGACAATTGAAGTAAATCTTTATTTCATCAAGAACCGTAGTAGTTGTCATTGAAGAAGCCTTTACTAATGTATTTAAAAAGTTATTTTATAGCTTTGGTTTGATTGCACCACTCAACGTTTATGTGAGCTCTATATTTGACTAGTAGAGTTTTGTTGTGAGGTACAATGTAACGATTATCCAGTTTGATACCAGCTTTAGTTATGAAACTATCATTCTTAGGTCATTTGTAAACTGGATACTCGTCGTTATCTATGTAAGTTGTTTCATTGTATGGCTTTGGAAATCGTTTGTTGCATCGTCTTCTTTCCATGCATGGTGATGCTTTGTTTGCTAGTCCACATGGAGCATAGACCATTGTTTCTTCTATTGCTAGATATAACATTGGATATTTGTGTTTATCTGGTATCTCGACGGTGATGGTGGAATCAATACCAGCAACTGGGCATCTTAGCTGATCTATTTAAGAAAAATAGTACGTGAGCATGTGAAAGGCTTCTCTTTTGAAATTCAATAGTGTACACAACCGCAATAACATACAGATGCTAAGTGAAATAAACATTAATAATGTATAATAGAAAAGAAAAATTGTAACACTTACTGTTGTTATATTACCTGCCAAAACGCTGCCAAATATATTATCCTTTCTACATTCTGCTATTAAGCTATCAAGCTTTAATTTAAACATTCGGGTTAGGATATCAAGGCGATCTTCTGCTGTAGAATTATGGTTAGCCAAGTATCGTCTTATTTCGGGACATTTAGCATTGCAGGTGAAAGTTACAAATAAATCAGGGTAGCCTAATATTTGGCATAATGTCATAGCATCTAAATAGTTTTGTTTCATGTATCGTGAACTGCCTGTAAAATAAGACGGTAAGATAACTCGATTTCCAATCGAAATTGCATCGTTGTTCCCATATTTGATGTTTGACTGTATTGTTTCGTACTCTTCGGATCTAAGCAAGCTTTGGTTGTTTTGTAAATACGATATTATTTCAGATTCAACCATGCAAAAACCATCAACTACGAATTGTTGGAAAAGTCTACCTGAATGTAATAAGGTCGTAGGTTTCGTAGGTTGTTCTTGTAGTCGATATGCCATAAATTCTCGAATACTAACTCGTTTTCGAGGCTTTGGAGCTTGCGAATTCACTGTAAGTAATTCTAAATCAATATGGTATCCAGCTTCTCCATATGGGAATAAGAGTGGGTATTGAAGGGGTAAGTATGCAGGGTGAAGTTCACTTATGCGCAAGAAAGTATTATTGTGTTTTTGAAGCACAATGTCGCAATGCTCTAGTGATTCGTCAAAATATCAGACTAATAAAGCAGCAACCTCTGTGCTATTAGGGAGATTATAGGTCCTATTTGGTGGGCTCTGGTTGCTATGAGGCGTAATTTAATATCGACAGAGTTGTTTGGTATTAATCGATCTCGTGCTATTCTAAACACTTTAACATATAGGTTATAATTATCAAGCAGTTTCCTAAGCCTAGTAATCAGTTCTCGTCGGAGAGTTCGTTGGTGGGGGAGAGTGCGACTAATACATCTGTTTGTTGTACAAAGTAAAAATTAGATAGCGATTAAGATTTTTGAATCTGTTTATTTAGAAATGATTTGGCATACCTGAGAGCAGCAAGGCGGTTGTCATCTTTGTGCTCGGTATCATGTATGTAAAGTTGGGAAAATTTTATTTGATCTCCTTCAGCCGGTAACAAACTTTCAATTCTATGGTAGTTTTCACTGTGTATCTGGAATATATATGGGGCTTTTGGTTGTGTTTATAGAAGTGTCAATTTTTCCACCCATCGCAGTGAATGCGCACATTGTGTTGTACATTCGTATATGTTTTTTGAAGTCACTACTACGAGGTGAATTCTGTGTTAGTAAATTCAATAGATATTTGGAAGTTTCAGGTAGTTGCGGGAGTTTTTCTTTTTCTTGTAGGAAACATAGTGTAAATTTAGGAGAGGTTGTTGTTTTTTCTTTGCGCATTCGTTCACCATACCAAAACAACGCACTACAATGGTTGCAAGAGTAAATTGGATCTCCGACATCGACATATTCTGCAAAATAGTATAATTGATCTATTTTAAAATAAGGTAAACTTAGTTTATATGGGATATCATATTTATAATATTGAATGCATAGATATATACATGTACTTGTTATATTTATGTGCGATGTTGAAGTTGCAACAGGCGTCTGTAGCATTCGTGGACTTTATATTTATGTGCGATGTTGAAGTTGCAACAGGCGTCTGTAGCATTCGTGGACTTCTAATTAATTGTGGTGGTTGTGTATTCAATGATGGCGATCCACTGTTACGATGTCTTTAGCATTCGTGGACTTCTAATTAATTGTGGTGGCGATCCACTATAACGATGCTTCTGGATAAAAAATTAACATTGAGTTGTTAATAAAATCAACGGTGATTTGAAATTTAGGAACGATATTGTGTTTGAATACAAACTGCTTTATAGTCTTCTATTTTCAAGTTTATGAGATATAGTATAGCTAAAAGACGTGAGATAATCCAAATGAAATTTCAAAAAAGAAAAAAAAAACTGATATGGATGCGAAATTTGGACGACAAAATTTGTTTCATATACGTAGATACAGTTGGAAGCATTGTTGGTAAACAAAATAGAATAAAAAGCATCAATCGATCAAAGTTACAGAATTTACAGTTAAATTTACATTCGGCAAGTTATTCACTACAAAAAACGTTGTCTATGCACTTGTTATATTCTGATCAGAGTTTGGGTAGACTGTGAAAAGCTGTTATGTACAATGTAACACAAAACAGTAGGTTTCAATATGCTGTAGGCCTTTCACATACGTCGAGTTTCATGTTCGACCTCATACAGTGTTTTACCTTGGATGATGACGACACAATAGATATGTGACTTTCAACATCATCTATTGGACGTTTTCCAGATGAGTGGGTAATTTATGTTGTTTCGATGACAGCTCCCATTCAGCTTTGTGTAGTCGAGGGTAGTGTATCTTGTCGAAGAGTTTAAGTTTAGTGAAGGAGCTATGCTTGATAGAAAATAGATATCAAAAACTATTTATAATCATATCTTAGATGTTATTGTTTTAAGGATTCTTAGGTTCTCTGTTAGTTTATTAACACGAATGACATTCGATGTTACTTTGTAAAAGTGGTGAACTGATGGATTGGGTGACGAAGTCGATGAAGGTGTAACAAAGACCTTGAATAGGCACTTGCACATTTGCATTTGCAGCATTTCTTGAGGAAAACCATCAAGATCTGGGTTCTGTTGAACAAATATAGGTTATATAAAAGATTTAATTTCTAAGAAAAATTTAATGCAAAGTATCAATACAAACCTTCAACGTCTCCTCTCATAGCTGATATGCACTTTTTCCCACGGGTTGTGCAAATTCTTTGTCGAAAAGCAGCATCATCACATCACATGTTTCATCGGCGGCCTTGACATAAACTCGGTACCTACATAGTAAGCAAGCCACTTTAATAACAATCTATTGCCAATGTGGAAGATATTGTGAATATGTTGATCAAATAATTACTTTGGTTGTGGTGATTTCGTGGAAGCCTTACAGTGGTCGCATAAGTAATTTTTTACAGTTAGATCATTCAGGGCTTTCATTGACCACGACATTAAATTTTCGAGAGCAAGCTTTGCACCCGAGATAGTACCAACCGTGCATGACAATACTTCTGTTATTGTGGCTACCGTACTCTGCATGTAAAAGACTACAGAAAGCAATTACAACCATATATGGTAAAGAGACAACCAATTTTATCTATTATTTATAGTTAGAGAGCTCTAGAACAAACCTCAGTTAGGTGTGAAAGATCAAATAATGTTTGCAATTTGAATGCTCTCCAGAAGTCGAGTGATTCTCCAACATCAGCTCGTGATCCTAGTGTTGCAATTGATTTTGGAACGTCGAGAAAACTGCCGGGGAGACTGAATCACCAATTCTTTAAAAAGAACATAAGAGTATGTTCTTCAAAGTTTTTCCCATATAGTCTGTTGTTTAAAAAATATAGATGGTGTCAGTAGTAAGTCAAACAAAGTTTAATTGAAACATGTGAAGATAGCTTATTAGGATATAAGATGATAAACTTATAAGTACGTTCTCATTTAGGGAACCCAAGAAAATAGCTTCGAATTGGGCGAAGGCGAAAAACTTGTCAACGTTAGGGATATCATCGCACTGTCGTACAATCATAGTTGGGTTGAAGCCTATCTTGGACTCGCATGGGCACGAACGATTCTCACCATAATTCCATAGAACAATGAAGTTGACAATAATGCAGCAATGCCCTTTAGTAAGATAACGCCGATAGCGAGGCCAAAATGATGATCTAACATAGCATTGCATGCGGTTACTCTAAAAAAGAATCATGAAATATATGATGTTAGCACACAAATAATTAGATATGGTACATCGAAATAAGAATTTAAATGTAGAAAGCTAGGACTCTTGTGTATGACTTGTGGGGTGAAAATAAACAATTAAGTCACATTACCCATTCATCACATATGACCATTTTCCAACTGACATTATTGTTAGGTGCAGACAGTGATCCAAATGTCCAAATACGAACAATAGGTACTCGGATTTTGTAACAAATTTCTTGAGAAAGGCGTATATGGCATCACGGTGTACTAATGTATAACAAAAGGGTCACAGGGAATATCTAGTGGTGTGGATAGGTTGTTTATCAATCAGGTTGTGTAGGTGTTCTGCTGGATGAATTGTAAGGATAATATATACGATATATATAGACGTAAAGGTGATAGGTTTGGTTATCCTACAGGTGGAACAGAGAAACAGAGGGGAAAGATGAGGTGGCAAAGTTTATGAAATGTGTGTTTCTGATCTTTACAAATAATCATGCTCTGTCCATCCATGTGCGTAAGCAGTTAAAGTAAAAATTTATAGTGTTGTATAGAAACTTACCACCGCCATACAACATACGGTTATCCACCCCGTTGACACGTATGAAAAAGTAGCTGCGAAGTAGGCTGGTGGAAAATTATGATGCCTAGGATAATGTAAGGTATTGATAATTTCTAGCCGTCGAAGCAGGTTTTTGGATAACTCTAGGCCGCCGAAGCATGATGTTCCCTCGTTTAATGAAACATAGATGGAAAGGAGTACGCATGTCACAGTTTGAATTTTATTTGTATATATTAAGAATTGACCCAGTGTCATTCACATATTTTTGAAAATGCACAGTTTGAATTTTATTTGTATAAGATTATAATTTTATTTTAACATTATTATAACGTAATATAGTTATATAGTTATTGTTCAAATTTGAATACTTTTCAAGTTCAAATTAATTTAATATCAATATTGGAACTATGGTCAATTGACAATTTAACTCAAAACACTTTTATTGTTGGATAAGAAATAATATACATAGCATGTTAGCTCAATTCAAATAAAATGAGGAATTTTGTGATTATAATAAAGTGGATCTTATACACATTTTCTTTTACACAATATAACATCTCATTTACTTTTCAAAATATATTGGTTTTGACGATTTACTTATCTTTTATATTTAAGAAAGAAAAATCATCATGCATAATGGAAAAATTAATATGGTTTTTAAAATATTTTATATTTTAATAGGAATATATTTTAATTAATGAAAATTTTAAATTTATCAATGTAATTTAAAATATTTTAGAAACATTATGTGAATTTATGAGATGACATAGTTATTTGACATTTTATAGATTTAATATGAATATTTGTACTTATCTTTATATATATATATATATATATATATATTAAGAGATGAAAAGTTTGAAATATATTAAATTTTGGTTGGTGTAGCCATCTCAAACTTTAAACAAAGGAAACTAAAGTTGCTAAATCAAGGATAAGTAAACTTAGTCATCTTAATCTTAATATATAATAATACGAGGAGAAATAAATGGGTAGTGTAACAATCTTAAACTCCAAATCTTGTTGCTCGATGGAATGTTTGAAAGACATTGAAAACATATAAACCTTCAATCTTGATGTGCTTGCTTAATTCCTAAACATCTTGTTCCATTTCAGAGGCTTAAATTTTGTCCAAATCCATGAAGTCATATA
Source organism: Gynandropsis gynandra (assembly GCA_036759665.1). Classification (NCBI taxonomy): domain Eukaryota; kingdom Viridiplantae; phylum Streptophyta; class Magnoliopsida; order Brassicales; family Cleomaceae; genus Gynandropsis; species Gynandropsis gynandra. Next base: position 8,606,107 of record CM071862.1, read on the forward strand.
TGTTTCCAGAATCACACTTTAAGAACAAAATTTTGAATGATCAAGTAAAGCAATCATATTTTCAAAAGATTCTTGAGAAACTTTAAGGTATCCCTTGAATATACATATTTCGTCACGACAATTGAATTTAATCGATCTAGCATTAGTTATTACTATTATTTTATGCTCTTTAAAACATTTGTTTGATCATAAACTTTAGCTAACTTCTTCAGCAATTTGTTCTTATCATTCTGCAAATTCTAATACAACTTGAACCAGTTCTATAAAAAATCATTACAAAAAACACGTTAATATCAACAGATATATTAATGGAATCCAACAGTGTTACAATATTTTGGTATTGTCAACGAAATATCAATGGATAAGTGTTGTTAAGGCGTTCATTGATGTTCGTTAAAAAATGTGATATGATTTTCAACGATCGTCATTCGAATTTTTCCCGTTGTAATATTGCAACGGATTTTTTCAATGAAAATTCATCGAACCTTCTGTTAATAGACGTTGAAAATCTTGCGTGTCACAACAATGGATGCTCGTTATAAATTTTCAAACCATTGATATATTTCACTTTTATGCAACCATTGAAAAAATTCAACCGTTAATGATCAATTGTCATCCGTTGATACTTTCAGAGGATGACCATTGGAAATAACAGTATTAATACAACAATCTTAAATTCTGCAACATCATAGTTAAACTATAAACATAATTTTAAAAAAATGTGATCCTCTTCAAACATATATATATATATATATATATCAATAGAGTAGATGTATATAAGAAAAGATCCGATAACAGATGGGGTTACATAAGAACTTTTAATGGATTGGAATAATTCATGGGTTTTACGTCAATGCAACCTTTGTCTTAAGAACACAAGACAATCTTATATCCTGAAAAAGATGCAAAAACATGAAGCATCGAAGTCAAGATATTGTTTGCAAACACCTTTACAACGTCAGTCTTGTGGAGAATTATCGAGTTTGATTCTTGCACGATGAAGATAATGACATTAGAGGTGTGACTGTGCAAGAATCACAAGCAATGGAAAGAAATAAGAAGGGTTGTATAGAAACAACAAGGATTAACCTATATATGAAGGTTCTCGTGAAGATTAGTCTCGTTTATCTATATATGACTCATCATCTCGTTTTTTTACACGTTTCTCGTATGATTTTAGAGATATTCGTGATGATAATTGTGATGTTTACATGTGATTTTGTATCCGTCTTACTGGTTTTTGTGTTCACATGTTTCTACAGGTTTTGAGGCGTATTTTGTTCTTTTCGGAGCTAAAGAACATACAAGGGATGAAGTACGAGTGTGGAGGATCACAATGGATTAAACATGACGAGAAACGGATAAGAAATGAGCAAGATATGGTGTTAACTTGTTGGCCAAGAAACTTCCGAGACGGGGAGCAATACTCGGCCGAGATCCTTCCTCCGTGCACGACCAAACATGATGAAACCATGGAGCACGATCGGACTGAGGGGCAGTACGGCTGGGCGCTTAATGAGACGTTTTTCCCCGAAGAAGAAGCCTAGCTCAGACACATGCAATGCATGACCGATCACCTCTCATCAAGGACATGCACGGTCGAGCATGCCAATACACATTAATGGGCACAAACTTGGCAGAGTTTTTCCGAGAATGAAGCATGGCCCGGGCTTACAAGCTGCACGGTCGAGCTCGGTCAAGTGGAAGCAGATCGGGCACAATTTCGAAATCGGTTTCCTCATCCGGTTCAAACTTTATTTTTATAAGGTTTTAAGTCCCCAAACTTTGTTTTAAAACCCTAGATCGTATTCTCTCAAATTTTTGTTCATCTTAGGATAAATCTTAGCAAGGAGACATTCAGAGAGCATTAGAAAATCGATCTGGTCCTTGTTTGTTTTATTTTTATGTTCTCTAGACTATCTATTTCTTTCATGATGCTTTGTTTCGAATTCATGTCAGAGTAGTAGCCTTGTTCTAGTAGAAGGGATTAGCCTTAGGCAATCTCGGAACCTCTTTTGATTGATTTATGAATCCAATTCCCGATTTTGGTTTGTTTATTCTTTGTCTCAGTACTTGAATATCGTGTATTTGTCAAGGCCAAGTAGATGCATGTTTTAGAGTTTTAGGAGAAAGACTGAAAGGAGAATTATGATCTTCTACATTCAGGCTTAGAACAACTGAGACTAGGTCACGAAAGTAGAGTAGTAACGGTTGAGGATTTGAAATCGGATGAAATACAGAACTTGATGGGTTTAGGTCAAGGGATCAACCACGAAAGCAAGGGGTAACTTGACTAAATCATGTTTTTATGCCTTGAGAGAGGGTATAAATCATATAAGGATTTTCCGCTTTAGATGCTTTGATTGGGAATGCATGATTAGATTGATTGATTGTTGGTTCCAGAGAGTCTTGTGGTGAAATCGTATCCTAGAGCATTTGTTTAATTGTCGAGAACTCGTTAGATTATTGCCTTTAGTTATTTGATCTCAAAACCATATTCATTCGTAGCAAATTTGATTCATTTGTTTAAGTTTAGTTTGTGTTGCATATGGGATCGACACCTAGAGTACTATACATGCGTCGTGCACTTGTGGATAGTTTAGGTTAATTTATTTAATCTGGAACGCATCAATGACACAGACCGATTTTTTAACCTGTTAGATGCGGCGAAATAACATATATATATAAAGGTTGTCGTGAATTTCAATCTCGCTTATCTTTATCTTTAAGATTGATGAGTATAAAAACATATTATAATATGGCGGACGAAATATTGCATGCATTCATTTTTCCAAAAAATACGAGAATATTTACTGGAAAATAATAAAATTCCAGAAAAATATTATAAAATAAATAAATAATGTATAAAGGATCTGGGCGTGCACATCAAAAGATTGTTGTTTGCATGTTGTTTTGGGAGGGAGACAAATACCTTTTGTAATGTAAATTTTGCTGTGCAAATAGATTTCGTCCGAAAAACTATATTCACAAAAATATATGCTTTACAAGAACACGTTCTGCATGTCTTTAGCAAATAGGTTGAGAATATTATACGAATAAAAACAACAACTCCATCAATGAGATGGTATGCAGAACACTCGACGAGTGAATGTGTAATGCAACATCCATCGGATGGTAAAGCTTGAAAAGATTTCAACGAGATGTTTCCTAAGATTTCATATAAAACCAGACATTTATCTTTGTGTGTGCACTGATGGGATTAGTCCATATGGATAATCCGGTAGTCAATATTCTCTATGACTTGTGATTTTATTTTTCTTATAATTTGTCTCATAAGATGTACATGAAAAGAGAAGTTATGTTTATTATGCTGATGATTCTAGGACTAGAACATTAAAAAAGATTTTATATCTTATTTCGGCCGTTGATTCCCGAATTTAGATATTTATGAAACAAAAAAATAATTGCATACAACGTATGTTTGAAGCATAACTTCATGTTGAAAGCAGTGTTGTAGTGGATAATTAGTAATTTTTCTGTATATGAAATATTATCTGGGTGGAACACACAGGAGAGACTGGCATGTCCATATAGTATTGGGGATATATATTCGTTTTATATTTTAGATGAGAAGAAACTGTGTAGGTTTTATTGTTAAAGAAGATTTCTTCATCGTGGACATAATTCAAAAAAGCACAAAAAAATATTTTCGAAAGAATGTGTTGCATAAAGTAGAGGTGTCATGCATGCAAATAGATTCACAAATGTTATACGAGTGAATAAATACGATGTTAGATTTAGAAGAGTCGGTCTAGTGTAGAGGAAACGTGGGCATCGAAAACAATAAAGCCAAAGTAAATGGCATAACTGGTACAAACAAAACATTTTTGGGAATTTCCAAATTGAATCACATATATTAGACATAATTTGGACGTAATGCGTATCGAGAAAAACGTTTTCAATAACATGATCACATTCTTTTGAATGTTATAGGGAAAATGAAGGATAAGATACAATGATGATTGAGAGATTATTTAAATATACATCTCTGTATAGTTATATTATATAATGAACTCGTAGTTCTTTACATAATTTTTTAAAATTAATACTTCATTATTTTATTATAGCTTTAGGGTTGCGATAAGAGTCATCCTACATGGTTGAGCAATTGAATAAGGTTTATGCAATAAATGTATTGTGTTGATCAATTATGTGGACTCGATGTTACACCTTTCTCACATATAAGCATGAAAAACATAGAAGTACATATAATTATGAAGTTTGCATAAATAGTGAAACAAAGAATGATAATTTCTATAGGATTTTGTATAACCTCATTGAATATCTTATTCTAGTTAGATTGAATATAATGCTTTTCAAATATCAATGGTTTGACCCAACCATAGGAAGTGGTACACCAAAAAATGATGGAAATGAATTGACATCAACCCGCCATGGCATTATGTAAGTATGATCCATTCATCACAACAAATCAAGCCGATTAGGTATGTTACGTTCAATATCCAACAACATTTTTCAACTTTGAAAAGAACAGTGGTAGGTTGTAGTGAAGATTAAACTGCATTGAGTTTGAAACCCTGAAAAACAAGAATATTAATTATAAACGGACAACCCATTACCAATATGCTTAATTGAATTTCAAAATCGTGAATAGATTCTTGTGAGTACCGACGTAGATAATGAATACATTGGAAATTATAAAGACATTGAACTAGAATATGAAAAAGATTAACAAGGTGACAAATTCAACGCATCATAAAAGGAAGATTCACCAATTGAAGAATCAATAGAAGAAGATTTGTGAATTTTGTAGTTATAAAATTAAAAGGCTAAATCGCTACAATTATCAATAAATGTCGTTGATATATGGAAACTCTTCGAGACTTAACAAATTTGTTTTTTATTATCAACTAATCCAGATTATCAATGGGCATCCGTTAAAATTTTTCAACGACACCCATTCATAATCCTATTGTTATTGATGTAATCTTTATACGTGATTTCAAGGGGCATCCCTTGGAATTTCCAATAGATTCCCATTGAAAAATGTCATAATTGAGGTAGTATGCACATAATGAGGTAATTGTGATGAGTCAAGAAGTATAAATGAACTCTTATGTGGAATGGTGAAAAATATATTCGGTTCAACAAATGAAGAAAATATTGAAGAAGTTTTATATGATGCAAAACGGTTTTTTGATATGTTAATAAGTACTAGATATCCATTTTATAACAATTGTAGAATAGGTATTTCGCAGTTATTCTTGTTTGCACATATGATGAATTTGAAAAAAAAATAATCTTTTTGAGAGTTGAATGAATTATATATCCTCATTAGTGATATATTATTTGTCAAAAGATAATAATGTAGTATATTCCTACAATGAAACAAAGAAGATGATGAAATCTTTGGTTTATTGTCATATCAAAAGATTGGTATTTGTCAAGATAATTGTATGATTTGCTAGAAAGAAATCAAATTTGAGTAGTAGTCGATTTTGTGAAAAATATTGATTCCATTTGACAAAAAAAAAAATTGGTTTCATATATTCGTATGTGGTATTTACCAATTCTATACATATCATATCAATCTAAGAAGGCAACAAATGACATAAGATAGCATGTTGAATATTCGACTCATGAATGAGAAATGTATCATCCATTAGATGATGAGAAATGAAAGCACTTTAAATAAGGTATATTCTAACTTTGAAGTGAGAGTAGAAACATTTATTTAGGCCTTTGTATAGTTGATTTAATAATTTTGGAATGTCTTATAGTAGAAACATCTACTTCTCCCACGTCTCACTTGTCCATTGACCACCACATGCATCGCCCCATCCCTCATCTTTCAACTTCCATCTAAGTCTCCCTTGTTCTGTGTCTACATCTCCTTCATTCCGCGTTTGTGAATCATTCATCCCTTATCTGGGTATCCCTCGTCCATTGCCCCTATCACTTTCAATCGCAACCCGCATCACCGTCGTCCATTGTTCACATCTTTGTCTCCCATGTCTCTCACATCCTTCGTCCATGTCTTCGTTGCCTACTAACTAGATATCTACGTCGTCTCGGCCTTATCTTGCCTTGTCTAATCTATCTCTTCCTCTCGCTAACCATTTTTTCTCGTGTCGCCTCATTTATTTTCCTTTCTGCTTGGGCTAGAGTTGAGAAATGCCTAGGGACCAAAGTTGGAGATTTGTACCTAGTGAATGGTACTTGGGACTGTCGCTTGGTCCATGGGTCACATTGATAAGTGTTTAAGAGACATGGATTAGTCCACGGGCCACACATAAAATCTCACCATTTTTCACAAATGATGTTATTAAATTCTCATTATTATTATTTTAAAATTTGGAATGTTGCGTAGATTTAGAAGAGAATGTGAATCAAGATTACATTTAATGTATTATTCTAAGTAAAGTTCTAATGGATTGTCTCCACCACAACATCAACAAAGGATTTGTGGATCACAATATTCAGATTTTATAAATCCAACACTTTTCACATTTCGGGGCCAACACAATATATGTTTTATCCATTTTATGAACCTCTCTTACCACCATCCATCGTGGCATCACGATTGGATATGCATCACAAACCAACCATCGAGAAATTACTCGTGATGGATGAAGAATGACGTAAATTTTTGCGTCTTGATTTGAGCCAAGAAGAAGGAACACAATGATATTTAGCATACTTTCATATATAAAGAATTTAAATCATATAAAACTAAATCAATTTTTTATAGGTTTGGTTATAATCAATTATCTCGACATGTTGATTTTGATCAACTATGTTACAATTAGATACATATCCATCAAGAAGTTAAAGATCGTTGGTGGAAGGTGTTTGTTGGTAAATATTACCAATAATCATTCATTACTTCTTATTACTAATTATTTTAATCTACTAACACTTTGATTAAAATGTGTTTCAGGAAAAAATGTATCGGAACCTAAAAAAATCAACTTGTTATGTCTCTAAAGCCTAAGCAAATTGGATCGAGTCACATGTTTAAGACTAAATATCGCGTAAATGTGTGCACATCGAGATGATCTATATGCTAAACAAAAAAGCGAGAAAATGCGTAAATCTATAAGGGATGACTTTTGGATGATTACACATACATTTGGATCTCGTTTATTCGTTGTAGTGTACAAAACATTGGTACATATTAATTATTGAAAATTCTGGAATATATTATATTAAATATATGCTTCTAATCTATAAGATTATGATTTGTTTTAGTAGAAAGAAAAAAAATATGTTGAACCAACTTATTTATAGTTGTTTGAGAACTCATAAAAAATTGGATGGTTCTTGGATCGATGATAAAGCAAAACAAGTACATGATGCTATTCACAAGGTGGAATCGAAACGAACATTTGAAATTTCACCAAGATGGTTCTCAACATCTTTAAATTAACAAGAATTTAATAAGATCTATCTTGAGGTGTATGAATTAATATTATATGTATAATTTGTATGCATATACATATAAAATGTATTTATATTCTATTTTGTAGATCAGTGTTGTCAAACAAATGCCAAAGTTTTTGTTTCGGATGAGTAACCATTCAATGAGCAATGATTACGAAAGGTCAAACAATAAGAAAAATGAAGATTTACAAAAATAATTGAGTAAAAAATTAGTGAAACCGAATGCATAACTTAATCTAGTAATGCGACTTTTGAAATCAAATATGTCGATAATTATCGGGATGCAGACAACTATGACAATAGTGATTAATAACATTTGTATTCGATTTAGATTTTGATATTTTTTTATTTATTTTATTGTATTTAGATTGTTTAATAACTATTTTTATATTTTTAATTATTTTATTTTATTCATTCTATATTGTTGATAGTAAAAAACCACCCGTTAATGAATCAGATTTTCAGAGATATTGCAAACGTCTTGAAATTTTGGATAGATTTTATCATTCAGAAACACATATTTTCTTGTAGTATTATCTAATGTCTTTTTGATTGTTCATATGGTTATATCATAACTTTTGAAATCAATTTAAACGGTAAAAAAATTGAAAAAATAATCATTGAAAAAATTTGTTTAACGATACTTACAATAATCAATTGAAAAATCTTGTGAATAATGATATTATTTAAAAAAATTAGTTTGGAATTATTGCGAAGAATATCATATTCAATTTTTGTTTTAATATATGAATTGATTTTTAATATCCAAAATTACATTAATAATAAAAATATAGTAATATTATGAATATAAATTTTAAATTAGCCATATTTACCATATGAAAATTTTGAAAATATCATAATTTTTTAAATCTATAAATCTAATATTATTACATCAATAAATATTAATATTTACATTTTTTATAACAATTTTACATTTATATTTCTTGAGTTGTATTAAAATTTTCATCCCATATATGAAATTGAAAAGATTTAATATTTAAGATATTTTTGGTGTATATCAATAAACATTGTTTTGTTGACACAAAACAACAGTTTTAAACCACCAAATATAAAACAACACTTTATAAATGCGGTTGTTTCGGATTCTAAAAACGTATTATGTACTATTATTTTTTCATATTTTGAATATGTTTATATTCTATTTTTATATTAATTTTTATCTACCAACTCTTATCTCATTGATAAACTTTTCCATATTTTGCACATTTTGTACCAATCATAATTCAGGTTTTTATTACCTGAAAAATATATGGGGCAAACAGTTTACAAATACACAATCTTATCATTTTTATTAGATTAATATATAAAAAATAACGTCATCTAATTAATAGATAATCCCACGATTTTTTTTAAATCATCAATAACTTTTTATTATTCGTGAAACAATGTAACAAGTATTATATTATTATCGGTTACGCTGATTTAATTGTTATTGATCAAAATATTATTATTTTAATTTAAATAACCGAATTTGAGATGTGAAAAATATATATTAAAATTATAATTTAAAATAATTTTGAAATACATTATCTCGTTTTTTATTTCAATTAGTTAGTATATATACATATATTATAATTTTACGAATATGCGTTATAAACTACTAGCTTAAAATCTTATATTAAATAGATTTTACAAATATTTGTAAATTGTATTTTCAATAAACTATTCGGAATTTATTTTAAATAGTAAAATGAACAAATTTTATAGTTTGTTTGTTAAAGTAAATGTAATATATATATATATATAACATTATATAATCCACTAATTTATATGAACTGAACCATTTTCTACATAAAAATATAAACATAAAAAATACACAACGTTTTATATAATTTGAGGCAACTTTACTTTATTCTGATGTAAAAATGTATTAAAATATTTGATAATGATGATAATTGATATATATATATATATATTAATATAATTTAAATTATTGGTTGGTTCTTTTTTAAAAAAAAGTTTCAAAGTTTTTTTTATATTGTCGTTTATATGTATCATGCATAATTTAACAAGCTTAACATGTATAAACTCATGCCCAGAAATTAATGCTACGTTGTCTATCAATAAACGTAATTGTGTTGTTTTATTTCTCCAAAGGAACAAAAAAATAACTAATGGTTTTTCCCAAAATAGCAGATTATGTTTCTATTATAAATTAACAAACTGTAACAAATAAACCATAGAACTGATGCTGATGCCTGAAACGACGACGTTTTATGGTCGGGTTTCTCGTGTTTTCCCGTCACCCCTTCGGACAGAAAGCTCAACGTGAACGTGAAATCTGAATCTCCCTCTCACTGTCCGATTTCCACAGAACGAGGAATTGGGCATGGAGGATCCTTCCAACCTAAAACGGAACCCGGCCAATCATCCACGTCCACAATGCCCGACTCCGCCGTTGGCGAACCCAGCTGCCGCTGCTCCGGCGCCGGCACCGGCACCAACGCCGTTCCGGGGTCCGTACCACCGGCGCGCACACTCTGAGGTTCAATTCCGGCTCCCGGATGACCTGGATCTGTCAGACCCATTCGGCGGATTCGACGACCTTGGATCCGAAGACGACATCTTGTGCTCGTACATGGACATTGAGAAGCTCGGATCCGGATCCGGATCTGCGTGCGACATAATCTAACCCAGCCCAAAATGGCGGCGGAGGTCGTGATGAGGATGGGAATTCGAAGCCTAGGCACAGGCACAGCCTCTCCGTTGATGGTTCTTCGACGTTGGAGTCCATCGAAGCCAAAAAAGCCATGGCTCCTGATAAGCTCGCCGAGCTCTGGATCGTCGATCCCAAAAGGGCTAAAAGGTTTTTTTTCCCTTTTTCGTCAATCTGTTTGTCTTCAATTATTGTTTCTCTGTTTTCCCCGAGAATTCACGTTCATATATTGCTATTTTTCCCCTGCTGATTTGATATTTGTTCGTCGATACGATCTAATGAAATCCAATTCCTATTATGTAGTGAGAACGGTTCTTTGTATATTATAATTCGTGGGAAATTTTATAATTTGCGGAGAAAGATCGTTGCTTTATCACCTTTTGATAAGTGTAAATGGACCTTTTTGGTTTGGTAGGCGTAGTATCTTTGAATGTTTATGTGATATCTTAGTGTTTTTGAGATCTTTCTTCTTGATTATGTATCACGTTGATTTTGTTTGACTCTAATCATAACGATATCAGTTCAACCTTATTTCAAAATATATAAAGTTTTCTGTTCTTCTGTTTTGAGGTTGCGAGTGTTAGGCATCCTTATAAATAGTTATTTCGGCTGAAATAAGTAGAGGCAAAGGAAATACCATGAGGGCCCCATATGTGCTTTTTTCTCAATCTGAAGTTGAATTTGTGGAATGTCTCTTTCGTGCCTAAAGATATAATGGCCCCAACGATTATTTGACTAGATTTTGTTAGTCAATCTTAGTTTGGTTGGCGATAATCTGATGATGACTTGTTAGAATCAAACTTGGCACGCAGCTGATGAAATTAGGGCACTTGCCTAATCTTTTGATGGAAATGACCTGTCTTTACTGATTAGGTATGTCATTGTATCTCATATCACGATTAAGTTTGTGAAATTAGTAGATTCATCAATCTTATATTCACAGCGAGGTTGAATCTAAGCTTGCAAACTTCCTATATACTCTTTTCACATTCTCTTATAGGAGTAACTTAGTTGCATTTAAGGTTTTTTAAGCAGATTCTTTCACTGCAGCCTTAAAATGTCCCTTGTATATCAACACAGTTAAGGGAAATCACTGCAACTTATTAAGGGTTGAAATGGTCACATAAAAGTTTGCTATTTTGGTTATATGGATCTGCAAATTCATTCATCTTTGAATTTGAAATTTTTAGCATAGTGTAATATTAGCATACGAAATAGGCTGTCATCGTTGGGTCCCTGAGTTGAAGTATTAGGGTTGTTGCAAGCGTCAAATGTTCTTTCCATTTCGATCGAGGCAATTATACCTATAAGTTAATGACTCACTTTTTGTTTCATGTGATGCTTGTGATAGTGTCACTATATCTTCCTTCTATTTCTTTTTTGTGTATATAGTTATGTTAGGTAATTTAAGATTCTCGTGTTTAACCGAAATATATCCTTTCCCGGTGTCTAATAAGGCCCTTAATAAAAGATCTGCTCGATGTAATCTTGAACTCTTGAACACAAATGAAGTATTTGATGTGCAGTTTTCACCGATGCTCCAATCATCATATTCTGTGCCATGCAATATATGTAGGATAATTGCAAATCGGCAGTCTGCTGCTCGTTCAAAAGAAAGGAAGGCTCGTTATATCTTGGAGCTCGAGAGAAAAGTCCAGACCCTGCAAACTGAAGCTACTACTCTTTCAGCTCAACTCTCTTTGTTCCAGGTTCTTATCATAAACAATTAAACTTCAAACCTTGAAAGTTGCTTACTTTACCAAGTTAGCATTTTTCTTTTCGTGCAAAAAACGGATCAACGTTAGCATATTTCAAGAAAGCATATGTTCTTGATTGTGATGGCATCCCTTACCTGTCTTTTATGTATCACCGATCTTCTTTCTCGTGCTTGTTTTTTCTATTAGAGAGACACGAATGGCTTGTCGTCTGAGAATACAGAGCTCAAGCTTCGTTTACAGGCCATGGAACAACAAGCTAAGTTGCGAGATGGTATGTTGAATCTCTGACAAGATCTTGATTGTTCTTCTCATCATGCATTTACACATTGTCAACATGTGTATTAGACCTTGTATACCCGCACCTAAAGGTCTATTTACGTACCAAATTAGGTTAGTTGTACTCATTCTCAAGAGTTAAGACATTCTTCCATAGTATCTATGTGCTGCAAATATTTCACTCCCGTGGCATATTTGGTAAGCTTCTGTCTGTCAGGAAAAGCATGTCAGTCATAAGTCATCTTAGCCTGTCGGGAAAAGCATGCCGTTCAAATTTCATATACCATATTGATGATTGTCGCATGCAGCATTGAACGAGGCACTGAAAAAGGAAGTTGAGAGGCTGAAATTTGCCACGGGAGAAATTTCACATGCTGATGCGTATAACCTCGGAGGAATAGCATCAGGCTGCGTGCAATACCCTCAAGCACCACAATCTTTCTTTCAAACTCAGCCTCGAGGATCCTCATCCGATGCTCAAAACTTGCAAATGGGTCCTCAGTTTCACCTCTTCCAGCCCAACAACAACATGCCAAGCTCGAACATAACATCTTCATCTCGTCCACCACCGCCTGGTCATCAGCCGATGCATGTTACTGGTTCAGGTCAATCACATTCCTTTTCGGACGCAATGCAGCAAGACCCTCTTGGCCGGTTACAGGGACTAGACATTAGCAGCTGTGGAAGAGGCTCCAACTTCGGGAGGTCTGACTCGGTGAGTGAAAGCAGCAGCACGATGTGAGGTGGTTCGAGCTTTGGCGTTTGCATCCTGCAAACCCTCCATATCCCATTGTTGATAAACTATTCTTCCTTCCCTCCGTCCAAAATTCTTAGCTGAAAGGCAATCTCTTGATGATCTCTCATTCTTTCTGTGAACGGGATTTTCGGCCTTCTTGCTTGAGAAAAAGAGACCACAGGTGTTAACTTATTCCTCGTAGTGAAGAAGAAGCAGATCTCTCTCTCTCTTCTTACTGAACAGACAAATCTTCGTTTGGTTTTTTCCATAATTGGTAACTGTTGTTGGGTTGTTTGATGGTCTTTCTCCCGAAGACATCAGTTTGTTTGGTTCTTTTAGGGAATATATCAGTTGTTTGTTGCTACTATGTTTCTCTTTACTTTAAAAAAAAGCTGTACAGTTTTTTAGGATCCGAGGTTGATTCTCCCTAAACTAATCGTATTCCCTTTTAACTATGGGTCATATTTTATCTCATCTTTTAGTTTTAATTCTATTCTTTTAAATTTTACAAATTCAACATTTTCTTTTTAATTTTTAAATGCAACCTATTTCTTCAAAAGTTTCCAAATATAATTATATTCTTTCAAAGTATCCAAAATCAATATATTTTTCTATGAAATTTCGAAATTTAGTATAATGTTTTCTAAATTAAATTTATTCCTAAAAAGATAATTTTTTATGATATAATAAATAAGTTTAAACAATTTAGATTCTATGGTTTTTCGATTTGACTACAACGAGTATGAATTATTATTGGCTAAATTTGGACTCTTTGAAAAGAAATTACTATATAAAAAGAGCCATATGTTATTTTTAGTTACAACTTACAAGCATTAACCCAAAGTTTGTTTAAGGTATATTTGACCATTTTACCACTTTGCAAAACTGTGTTCCTCACCCAAATTGATACCTCTAATTTTTCCTTAACTAATTATATAATCTCTTTTAGGTAATCTCTATCTTAATACAACAACAGCAGTATAATTTTTCATTCGTTTGTTCGTATATATAGCAAGTTGTAAAAATAAATTTGAAGTCAATCATGCATTTTCCACATATCATTTTCTGGGTTACGTTCATGGCTGGAACAAAACATTTGTCCATATATACATATATATAAAGATTTTTCATTACAATAATTATTTAGAGCTTAATGTAAACTCTCATACCTTCATGTTATAAATATGTATAAAATAGATTAGTTTTTATAAAGATGTTTAAGTTATATACAATAGAATGTTATTTTATACGTGGATGTATAACCTCCTTTATTTGTTTTCATAATTATAGTGAATAACATAGAAGATGAGTTTGGTGATGGTATTAACAACTTTGGAAAATAAAAAATGTAGATTGAAACCGTGTCACTTTTGGAATTTCATGAATATATTATGAAGCCCGACCAAAAGGTAAATTAACTGTCTTTTCATGTATTGATAAATTTTGTTTAATTATATTGTAGGAAGTACAATTTTTATGCTATGCATGAGTTGTTGATGTGTTAACCAATAATGATTGGATTTACATTAGATGTGCAAAGTATGCACAAAAACTCACCAAAACTGAAATTTCTCTATTTTGCAATTAGTGTCAAGACATAAATACTGTTGGAGTAACTAGGTTATTATTAACTATTTAATGTACAGTAGGAAAAATTTTGTCTCATAAATTTTTAGGTTTAAATCCACATTCAACCTTTCTTTTAAACTATTTTTTTAAGTTTTACGTTGATTTGATCGTTGATAATGGTGTGAAACTTGCCCATTTCGTCGTATTTGATAGGGAAGTCACAAAATTGACGAATACAAAAGCCTCTGACCTCATTGAAATTTTAGTACGATTAACTGTTCTAATTTGTTGAAGTGCACTTTGTTTGAACATTCTTATAGACACTTTATTACTCCAAAGGATGAACGAGATGTTGTTATCCATCAGTGTCTGATGGATATTTTTGGATAGAGTTTTATGTTTGAAGTTCGAGTAATCTCCTACAATTTCACCTCTAACCACCGTTGTCCACGGTTTTCAAATGATTACAGATAAAACAACAATCCTAAAAGGCGCAGATGTTGGAGAGGTGATCTCCATAAATTCACATTATTTGTATTATTGTTCACTTAAACTAATCAAAAAATTTCTGTAAGAGCCTCTCCTGGTTGAAAAACATCTTAGATCACAAAAATGATGGTTTGGCTACTAACTAAGTCGTGGATAAAGAAGATCGTGCCAAAAGAATCCTAATAAAATAATTTTAAACAATCCTAATAAAATAATTTTAAACAATTAAAGTTTCATTATTATGTCTCTAAAATACTTTATGGAATTTGAATATTCTGTTAATTTTAAGCAATCAAAATTTGAGTATTATGTTGCTTAAATATTTTTAATGTGAATGTCTCACAGTTTGCATTTCTCATGAACTTTTAAGGTTGTTTTTATTTCAAATTTTTAGAATTTTTAAGTAGTTTGGTTGTCTTAACTTTATTACTTTTCATGTGATTTTAAAACAGATTTGCCAGATCATAGAATTTTTCTACCAACACGTCAACACAATGGTTCCTAACAAAATACAAGACAGAAACAACTTCAACTAAGGATCGAGTTGTACCTTTTTTACCATGTATTGAACGCCTTCTATCTATGTGTCACTTTCTTCTGTTTGCACATTGACCAAATTAGTTAAGCTTATTGTCACTTCACAATTAGTATACATCAATGCAATGCTTTATAAATATTTTTTTTCTTGCAATAGTGGAAACTCTTAATTTAACTATTGTTCCTAATAAATGAAATTTTCTCTTACATTTTTATCCAAGAAACTATACATAATCTAACACCCTAATAAATCTTCACAACTTTTTTCTACTCTAATTACCTCAAAAAAATCGGCGGACATATAGATCTATGTTAACCCATCTTTCGAAAGAAATCCTTAGACCAAGTTTAGTGGAAGGACAGCCATAGACGCCCCCAGCATTAAATAAAAAATCATTCCTTAATATCCAAGCAAAACTTGAAACAAGGGAAGGAATCAAACTCCTTTTATTTTCCTTGATCCCCAAAGGCTTACCGAGGGAAATATATACATATACAATTTTGATCAAGCAATTATTCTAGCTAAAGAATAGGAAAGTCAGGAAAGGGAAAATGAGCAAACAGAATCAATCTTCAGCAAAATCTCAGCAAACAAATTAATTTTGAATCTAATTTTCCATAACACCCCCCTCAAGTTGGTGCGTGGAGATCTCGAACGCCCAACTTGCCGATAAAATCTTCGAACTCTCTGCGTCCCAAAGACTTGGTAAATATATCAGCGAGTTGAGATCGAGTAGAAACATGTCGAGTGGTAATAGTGTTTGCAAGAATAGCGTCTCGAATGAAATGACAATCAATCTCTATATGTTTAGTGCGTTCGTGAAAAACCGGATTCGCCGTAATGTGAAGAGCCGCTTGACTATCACAATACATCCACATCGGTCGCGTGTGTTGAACTCCAAGATCAAGAAGTAATGCCTTCAACCATATAAGTTCACAAGTCGTCATTGCCATGGCTCGATATTCGGCTTCTGCAGAGGATCGGGAAACCACATTTTGCTTCTTCGTCTTCCAAGATATAGGGGAAGATCCTAATTGTATGAACCACCCTGTCAATGATCGGCGACTTAAAGGACAACCGGCCCAATCAGAATCTGTCCAACCGTAAATCTGTAAATCAGAGTCTGATCGGAGAAATATTCCCTGTCCTGGACGCCCTTTGAGGTAGCGCACTACACGGAGAGCGGCTTCCCAATGTGCTTGACGAGGTGAATGCATGAACTGTGCTAAGATCTGTACAGAATATGACAATTCTGGTCGTGTTACACCCAAATATATGAGCCGACCAACCAACCGACGATAAGCAGCCGGGTCATCGCACAAATCGCCTTCGGCCGAGAGGAGAGTATGGTTTTGCTCCATTGGAAAACCAGCAGGCTTGGCTCCAAGAAGACCAGTTTCAGCTATAATATCCAACGCATACTTCCTTTGACATAGGTAAATTCCCGTCGAATTTCTTGCAACTTCGATACCCAAGAAGTATTTGAGATGCCCGAGGTCTTTCATATGAAAACATGACCCTAAATATTGTTTGAACGCAGAGATAGCTGAAAGGGAATTACCTGTAATGATGAGATCGTCAACATAAACCAAAACATGAATTCGAATCCCACCAATCGAGAAAGTAAATAATGAGTGATCCGAAGGTGACTGCCGAAAACCATAAGATTTCAAAGACGCGCCTAGTTTGGCGAACCAACACCGAGGCGCTTGTTTCAAGCCGTAAAGTGATTTCTGAAGTCGATAAACTTTGGAAGCATCAGAGGTTGGAAAACCAGGAGGTGGCTTCATATAAACCTCCTCATCAAGATCGCCATGAAGAAATGCATTATGAACATCCATTTGATGCACCTCCCAATTTCGTGCAGCAGCAACCGCAAGAAATAGACGAACCGTAACCAATTTGGCCACTGGAGCAAACGTCTCCTCATAGTCGATTCCCTCAACTTTGGTTATTACCAAGGCAACTAAACGCGCCTTATATCGTTCAATGGTTCCATCCGAACAATATTTGATTTTGAAAACCCATTTGCTGCCAATCGCCTTTTTGTCTGGAGGAAGAGATGCTAATGTCCATGTCTCATTTTGCTCGAGTGCAAGAATTTCTGCATGCATCGCTTGTCTTCAATTTTCATCAGCCAATGCTTCCCGATATGAACGCGGTTCACGACCGGATGTGATAGCAGCAAGAAAAACCCGATGTTTAGGAGTAAAACGATCACAATCAACATAGTTATTGATCGGATAGACGGAAGACATCGGAGGAGTAGAAGACCAAGAAATCTGCACCGTATTTGTAACAAAATCACGCAGCCTTGTTGAAGGGATTTTGGACCGTTGACCTTTGCCTAGTTGCAACGACGGAGTGTTTTCAGAAGTATCTGCATTTGATGCGACATTGGAGGACGAGGAGCCTGCCTTGTTAGTTGTCTCAGGTGGAACAGAAAAGAATGAGCCCCCCATGTCCTCTGGCGTTGGCAAGACCGAAGAATCATCTCGCGAGACTGAAAATCCGTGGGGTGATGTGTCATCTTCACAATCTTGCCATACCCATTCAGAGACCGACGGCAGACTTGTGATAGCAGGAGAAGACGTCGATGCAGAAAGATATGGAAACAGATTTTCTCGGAAGACAACATCGCGAGAGACCAAAAATATCTGACGATCCAGATCATATAGGCGCCACCCTTTCTTTCCCATAGGATATCCGACAAAGATACAACGTCGACCCCGGTTAGCAAATTTGTCCCCATGAGTATCTTGGTTATGAGCATAGCAAAGAGAGCCAAACACGCGCAAATGATTGTAACTTGGTTTGGAACCATGAAGAATCTCAAATGGTGTCCGTCCGCCAATAACAGGAGAAGGAGTACGGTTTATAAGATGAGCGGCGGTGAGGACGCTGTCTCCCCAAAATTCTATCGGTAAGTTTGCTTGGAAGAGTATAGAACGAGCAATGTTGAGAATATGGCGATGTTTGCGCTCGACCCTTCCATTTTGTTGAGGAGTACCCACACAAGACGTTTGATGCACAATTCCTTGGTCCGAAAAAAATTGTCCGAGAGCCATGAACTCACTACCGTTGTCTGATCGGATAGACTTAACCTTTGTATCAAATTGTCGTTCTACCATTGATAAGAATTGACGAATGTGAGTTGAAACTTCATACTTAGACGTCATTAGATAAATCCATACTCCCCGCGAAAAATCATCAACAATTGTCAAGAAGTATTTTGCACCACTAAAGGATGGGACACGATAGGGACCCCAAACGTCACAATGTAGAAGTTCAAAAATAGTCGATGTTTTATTTGAACTTTCGGGAAAACAATCTCGTTCTTGTTTAGAGCGGATACATATCTCACACGCATTATTCAATGACGCAGAACTCTTAGAAAAAGGTAACTCAGAAAGCAAATAAAAAATCTTCGAAGAAGGGTGGCCGAGCCGGCGATGCCAGGTGTCCGCGGAGCAAACATCACGTGTCCTCATAGCTGCAGTGACCTCCATATTCCGAAAATAATAAAGTCCATCTCGTTTTTCACCTGCTCCAATCAGCGTCTTGGTAGATTGGTCCTGGATGACGCAATACTTATTAGCAAACTGTACCAAACAATCCCGTTGTTCCAACAATTGAGAGACGGAGATAAGATTAAAACTGAGCCCTTCCACAAAAAACACATCATTCAATTTCAGATTCGAACCGAGCTGAACATTCCCTTGTTTGTAAGCAACACTCTGTCTGCCATCGGGTAAAAGAATCGAGCAAGGAGACATGTCGGAGACATCCGTCAAACATGATAAATGACCTGTCATGTGATGGGAGCAACCAGAATCGAGAATCCAATCAATATCAAATGGCTTACCAGACTGAGTTTCTGTGGCACCAATTTTTGTTGCATTTAGCACAGCAACAATGGTTTTCCACTGCTCGTCGCTTATTCCGCTGAGAGCAGAGCGGTCTGAATCTTGAAGCGAAGTAGAAGATGTCGCAGTAGGTGTAACAGCCTGCGCCATATTCACTCGGGCCGAAGGTTGCATTCCTCTGCCACGACCAGAAATAGGGGAAGGAAGAATACCACGTCCTCGCCCCGGTCGGATTTTAGGACGATCCCCCCACCACTCTGGGTATCCCACAAGTTGAAAACATCCGCTCGAAGAATGTCCCGAGCGGCCACAATTGGAGCAGAAAAGTTTACCTTTATCTTCAGCCGGGAAGCGAGAAGAATATCGGTTCGTCGTAGACATTGCAGCAATATCAGATTTTTATCTGAATCGAATTCAAGAATGAGGAATCGAGATGGGTTTCGAAGATTTCGGGTTCGGTGGGTTTTTGGGTTTCTGGTTCGGTGTTTTTTTTTTCGGGGAAGAAAAGGGGTTCGACGATTCTGGTCGGTTCTGAGTTTCTGGTTGGTCAGTTTCGCGGGGAAGAAGAGGGGTTCGAAGATTCTGGTCGCTTCTGGATTTCTGGGTGAGGTTTCTGGGAATTGCAGCTCGTCGGTTTTCTGGGAATCGGAGAATTTTAGAAGAGGATCGAAGAGTTCTGGGTTCTGGGTCGAAGATTCTGTGTATTTTCAGAGGATAGAAGGAGATGGTTCGGAGGTTCGGGAGGAAGATGGTTCTGGGAGGAATTTTCAGAAGATGGTTCGGAGGTTCGGGAGTTTCAGATCGAAGGAGATGGATGAAGGTTTTCTGGGTTTCACGGGTTCAGGTTCGAAGAGGAACGAAGGAGATGGTTCGGGAAGAAGGAGATGGTTCAGGAAGAAGAAGACGGTTCGGGAAGAAGAAGACGGTTTCGAATTTCAGAAGTTACAGAGATGAAAGGGAGTGTCGGGTCGGTCGTGGTTTGAATCTGGTGGCTAATGGTGGTTTCAAACTGGTGGCTAACGGTGGTTTCGGTGGTTCTGTGTTTGGTGAGAAGCAGAGGTGGAAAGAGGGTGAATCGGAGAAGATGAAGTTTCGATGATTTTTTTTTTTCAAATTTGGGCTCTGATACCATGAAACAAGGGAAGGAATCAAACTCCTTTTATTTTCCTTGATCCCCAAAGGCTTACCGAGGGAAATATATACATATACAATTTTGATCAAGCAATTATTCTAGCTAAAGAATAGGAAAGTCAGGAAAGGGAAAATGAGCAAACAGAATCAATCTTCAGCAAAATCTCAGCAAACAAATTAATTTTGAATCTAATTTTCCATAACAAAACTGACCCCAACAACCCCTTTCATCCTCATATAACCTTATCAAGCCTTATACGAAAGTAAACATTAGGTAGAAGAGTGCTCGTCACATCCGAGAAGTTAAACAACTGCACAAAATCGAAAACGTTTCTAATAATCACACCTTTGTCCACAGACTTAAATCCATCATTTTTGTCACGGAACCATCAATCGTGGGATTCTTCGGTTGGCGGTTAGAAGTTTCGTAGGTTAAGGTGTTTCGCCCTCTCGAATCCCTTAGTCGTCCGTCGTGGATGTCGATGTTTCAATAGGTCTTGCGGTTTTTTTGATCTGGGTTGCACCTTGGTCTACGATTGTAACCATCCGTATTAACCTTTTCACCATCGATTATTGGGTCTTCGTCCGGTGGTTAGGGTTTTTGCCAAGGGGTAATGGCTATCATCATCTCAAATCCCTAATTTTCTTGATTTCCCCTTCTGCTTTTTATATATGTCGATGCTTTTCTTGGGTCGCACCTTAGCCTATGACTATAACCATTTGTATTAGTCTGATCATCTTGTTTTCGTACACGTTTATCGCATGATTTTAAAGATTTTTTTGATGATAATTGCGATGTTTATGTGTGATTGTGTATCCGTTATACTTGTTTTCGTGTTCACATAGTCTTGCAGGTTTTGAAGCGCATTTGGTTTGTTTCGGAGCTAAAGAACATACATGGGACGAAGTACAAATTTCGAGGATCACAATGGAGTACACGGTACAAGAAACGGACAAGAAATGAGCAACATATGGTGTTAACTTGTTGGCCAAGAAACTGTTAAGATAGGAACAATACACGGCCGAGCTCCTTCCTCTGTGCACGACCAAACATGGTGAAGCCATGGAGCAATATCGGGCAGAAGGGCAATGCGACCGAGCGCTTAAATGAGACAATTCTCCCCGAAGAAGAAGCCCGGCTCAGGCGCATGCAATGCACGACCGGGTAGTTTTTGTTTCTTTATGTTGTGGCCGGTTGGGTGTATGAGCCAAAACGCTTGAATGGAAAGGAAGCCCGAACGATAAACCTTTTGAAGAAGTGCCCGACCAAGCTGCTTGATGTGCCCGGTCGGGCGTATAAACCTAAAAAAACCGAAAAGAAAACTTAAGCAGCACGCTGCTGGAAGAGAAAAGGAAACCGAACACAAAAAGGACAGGAGAGGCAGACCGTTCGAGCATTTTGTCAAGCTTGGTCGGGCACAATCTCGAAAACCAGTTTCTTTATCTGGATTGAACTCAATTTTCACGGGGTTTAAGCCCCAAACTTTGTTTTAGAGAGGGGGAGTATTCTCTCAGATTTTTAGTCATGTTAGGAGCAATCTTAGCAAGGAGACATTCAGAGAGCAAGGGAAAATCGATCCGAACCTCGTTTTATGTTATTTCTATGCTCTCTAGACTATCTATTTCTTTCATGATGGTTTGTTTAGAATTCATGTCTGGGTAGTAGTTTTTTTCTAGGAGAAGGGATTAGTCCTAGGCAATCCCAGAACCTATTTTGATTGATTTATGAATGCAATTCCTTGTTTTGGTTTTTCTATTCTTTGTATGTATATTTGAATGTTGTGTATTTACGAAGGCCAAGTAGATGCATATTTTACGGATTTAGGAGAAGGACCTAAGGAGAATTCTGACCTCAGATATTCAGGTTTAGAACAACCAAGACTAGATCATGAAAGTAGAATGGTAACGGTTGAGGATTTGAAATCGGATGAATCACAGAACTTGATGAGTTTAGGTTAAGGGATCAGCCATGAAAGTAGGGGGTAACTTGACTAAATCACGTTTTTATGCCTTGAAAGATGGTAGAAATCATATTAGAATTGTCCATCTTAGATGCTTTGATTGGAAATGCATGATTAGATTGATTGATTGTTGGTTCTAAAGAGTCTTGTGGTGAAACCGTATCCTAGAGCGTTTGTTTGATTGCTGAAAACTCGTTAGTTTATTACCTTTAGCTATTTGATCTCAAAACCATATTCGTTCATAGCAAATTTGATTCGTTTGTTTGATTTTAGTTTGTGTTGCGTAGTCCTTGTGGGATCAACACCTAGAGTACTACACACGTGTCGTGCACTTGAGGGTAGTTTAGGTTAATTTTTTTTAACTTAAATAGAATCAAATTTTTTGTGTCGTTGCAGAGGACTTTTTGTCAACACGTTTTAGTTACGGAGATAGGGTCATATTTTCTTTTTCTTTTCTTTTCTTTTCATCTTTATTTCCTAACTCCTTCTACTTGTCATTTGCTAGCTACACCTAGGTCTCTTGGTACTTCAAACCTACTTCAGATCGACCCCGAGATCGAGAGAACATGCAGACAGTTGAAAAAGGGAAAGGGAAAAGAGAGAGCAAAGTCGTCCAATCAAGGAAAGATGGATGACCAAAATACTGTGTTGGGTGGCAATGGACAACCTCAGTAACCCATTGATAATGTGACACAGTTACAGCAGCAGCGACTACCACCTCGGCCGCAAGAGCCATAGGCTCTTCCACCACGTCGGCTTCGAGATTATGTGGTACTGAACTTGAAAAACGTCTAGACTGCAATAAGAATGCCTATTGTTGCTAGAGCGAAATTTGAAATCAAGCTTGACATGATCAATATGCTATATTAGAAGCAGTTTATGGGTGGAAACCATGAAGATCCCCATCAGCACCTCTGGGATTTCCTAGAGCTTTCTAGGACATTCTAGATACATGGAGTCTCAGAGGATGCATTTTTCTTGTGTCTCTTCCCTTTCTCAATCGGGGAACACGCAAAAATGTGGTTGTAGTCTCTTCTCGTGGATTCCATCACTACTTGGGACCAACTCTGCATTTTGTTTCTATCACGCTTCTTCCCTCCCAGCAAGACGATTCATATGAGGGGAGAAATTATGACATTCAAATGCAGAGAAGGTGAGACTTTATTTGAGGCTTGGGGAAGATTTAAGAACCTACTACAGATGTGCCACACCATGGTTTAGAGCAATGGTATGTGATCCATAATTTCTACAATGGGATCTCGGATGAGCATAGAACAACGTTGGATAATGCTGCTAGAGGATCATTCATGGATCAGAGTGTAGAGGAGGCGTATGAGCCGATCAATAACCTTTGCTATAAACCACACTATGTGATCCACACCGAGAGGTATGCCAATGGGGAATGCAAATGCTATGTACTGTGTGCGGAGATACGGATGCCAGTTTCTATCGGAGGTTCACTAAAGATTTCCCCAAGATCACAAAACCATTGACGG
Source organism: Gynandropsis gynandra (assembly GCA_036759665.1). Taxonomy (NCBI): domain Eukaryota; kingdom Viridiplantae; phylum Streptophyta; class Magnoliopsida; order Brassicales; family Cleomaceae; genus Gynandropsis; species Gynandropsis gynandra. The sequence continues at coordinate 8,629,989 of CM071862.1, forward strand.
AGTTGCTGGCCAAGGATGCTACATTCGAGTTCTCCAAAAGAGTGCCATGATGCCTTCAACAAGATCAAGAGATAATTTGTTTCAGCGTCTATCATTCAACCACCGGATTGGAGCTTACCATTCGAGATCATGTGTGATGCTAGTGACTATGCGGTTGGGGTTGTTTTAGGACAACTGAGAGACCAGATTTCTCATGTCATGTCTTACGCTAGCAAGACCTTAGACGATGCCCATATCAACTATGCTACAATCGAGAAGGAGCTCCTTGCTGTTGTCTTCACCTTTGACAAGTTCAAGTCAAACCTGGTTAGCTCGAAGGTGATTGTCTACACGGACCATGCGACACTCAAGTATCTCCTAGGAAGAAAGACGCAAATCTACGTTACGCGATCCTCACTGGAACGACACTCTAGAACGAAGGTAAAATGGGTAACCCTTGCTGCAGCTGAGTCAGAAGACTCCTTACACAAGGCGTGTGGAACGATAGGTCATACGAGAGTTGCGGAAAGCTCTAGATTTACCGAGCTCGTCTTCGAGGATATGACACACCTACGAAGAACGAACGAGTGTTGGATATTACGCACCAAACATTGTTGGATATGACACACCAACAATGGAGGAATTCTCAAAGAGAAATTCGAAATTCAAATTCAAAATCAAGGGTTGAGTTCTACAATGCATGGCCGGTCATATGCAGGAGAAGAAGTCATGCAAGACTTCAATGTTACAATAAATGCATGCAAGCCATGCAAGGCATGTAATTAAATGAAGAAAAAATTCAAAATTCAAAATAAAAAATAAATGTATGATACAATACTTCGATACGATCGACGTATGAAGTCTCGGGTCAACAATTAGGAAAGCGGAAGTGAGTCGTGGTTTCGTTAAAAACCCGCCGTTGGAAAACCATGTGGGACAAAACCAACGGTGGGAAAAGAGCACACACGAAACATTTATCCTAATTATTGAACGTTACGAGATGTACTTCGGCTTGTAATATGATTCGGATATCGAAACTTCCTTGTGGACTCGAGCACTCATCTTGAACTTGCATGACCGTGAGAATTTTGACGATAGCCTCCTTGAGCATCCTAGCTTTAGCTCGGGTCACGGGACCTACTTGTATGGTTAAGGCATCCTCCTCTCTAGCCCTAGCAAAGGTTACGGGACCAACGTCCTTCTTGCTCTCCTTAGGACGGGTCGCATCCACCTTTCTCTCCTTTGAACGGGTCGCGTCCTTTCCCTTCGATTCAACACGGGTCGCGTCCTCCTCAGCACGGGTCGTGTCCTCTTCGCTTGCCACGGCACAGGTCGTGTCCTCCTTTCTTGCCTAAGCTTGGGTCACGGGACCTTCTTGTAATATTGAGGCGTCCTCTTCGTCCTTGGCATCCTCGATGATGTCCATGATCATATCACTACGCCTTATCCGACGGATCCTTGTTTTTCAAGAGTTTGATCTCAAGATCAAGGATAGAAAGGGGTCAAAGAATTTCGTTAAGATCACCTCTCTTGCATCATCGTGGAGGAAGAAAGGCCCATCGACGACTCCTTGAGAGACAACATCATTTGCACGCTTACCTCAGGTACACCCGCTCCTTGGTATGCTGATTTTGGTAAGTATATTGCGAGCGGTGTACTACACCCTGAGTTTTCTTTTCATGCGCACAAGAAATTATTTGCGGAAGTCAAGCACTACTATTGGGCCGATCCAATTCTCTACAAGAGATGTTAGGACGGAGTCATTAGAAAATGCATCCCAAAAGAAGAGGTAGAGAGCATTCTTTTCCATTGCCATGGATCAGATAATGGGGGCTCTTCAACAAGTCCAAAACCGCTTCAAAGGTGCTACAAGCAGGTTTTTATTGGCCTACTCTCTTCAGAGATTCCCACGAGTACGTTTCCTCTTGTGATCAATGTCAAAGAACATGGAATATAGGTAAGAGGAATGATATGCCACATAATTATATCCTTGAGGTAGAATTGTTTGATGTTTGGATTGTAGATTTCATGGGACCTTTTCCCTCTTCATGTAGTCATCAATATTTGGTAGGTGTAGACTATGTGTCTAAATGGGTACAAGCTATGGCTGCACCGACTAATGATTCTAGGGTGGTTATGAAGTTCTTTAAGACAATTATTTTCCCTCGTTTTGGTGTCCCTAGAGTAGTCATTAGTGATGGGGGCTCGCATTTTATTGCTAGATAATTTGAGGCCCTCCTTAAAAAGTATGGCATGGACCATAGGGTTGCTACATCGTACCACTCGTAGACTAGTGGACAGGTTGAGGTTTCGAATAGGGAGATCAAGATCAGTATAGAGAAAATCGTGTCTAGGTCTCATAGAGATTGGTCTATGAATAGAGATGATGCATTATGGGCCTATAGGACTATGTTTCAAAATCTCATTGGCATGACTCCTTTTCAGCTTGTTTATGGCAAGGCTTGCCACCTCCCCGTCGATCTAGAGCACCGCGCCTATTGGGCGACAAAGTTCCTTAATTTTGATCTTAAGAATGCAGGTGAAAAGCGACTTTTGCAGGTTAATGAGCTAGACGAGCTCTGACTCGAGGTCTATGAGAACTCTAAGATCTACAAGGAGCACGCTAAGAGAAGGCACGACAAGAGGATCCTCCCTCATGACTTTCAACCATGTGATTTGGTTCTGCTCTTTAACTCTTGTCTTAAGTTTTTCCCAAGTAAACTACGGTCCCATTGGTCTAGTCCTTTTCAGGTATGAGAGGTATTCCTGTATGGAGCAGTGGAACTATAGAGCGATACGAATGGAATGTTCAAAGCTAATGGTCAGAGACAGAAGCCCTACCTAGCTGCCCAACCGATCGAAAACAGAAACTTCATTTTCCTTTTCGATCCACCTATCGCGAACGCATGAGGCATGGAGATGTCAAGCTTAAGGACGTTAAATAAGCGCTTTCTGGGAGGCAACCCAACATTTTTCTTTTCTTATTTCCGTAGCTCTTTAGTTTAGGACTTGAATTTTGGTAAAAAAACAATTGTGATCACACTTCTCTTACCCTTCAGCAGAGCTTCACGTCGAGGATGTCGTTCGATTCAAGTCTGGGGGAGCAGCTCACGTTTGTCAAATGATTTTGTTTCCTTTTCTTTTACTTTTTCTCTTTGATTTTGTAGTTTTTTAGCTTAATTTTAGTTTAATTTTGTTTTCTTGAGTCGGAGTCGTCCCATGCACTTTTCCAGTGCCATGTTTTGAAATGAACCCTGAACCTAGGATGCTTAAGAAGCTGGCCTATTCTGTGATATCTTGCATGTTTGAGCTTAGGTTTTTCTAAGTTTTAGAGCTTATTAGTCCATTGAAAAGCGAAAAAGTCGTAGTTCTTTGGGAATCCTAGTGTTGCTTGTGGGAGGTTTAAATGAGACTGCTAGGCTAGTTTCTTGTTCATTCTCTCTATCCAGATGATTATACTTCATGTAGACGATGGTTTACTTATTTTTTATGAGGATAGTTTAATCATATGAAAATGAGCTTATTTTGCAGAATAAGCACTTATCTGAATCTTTTTTTAGTGAAGAGAGTTTTTGTTTCTTGCTTGGTTTTCCTTTGATTTGTTGTCCCGTGGGTAGCCATGGTGAACCTAGGATGAAGACTAAAAAATAATAGGCCGAATTTTCTCACAACTTGCTAGTTGATCGATTAGGTCCGCTTTGGTGGTGTCTCTAGGAGAAAGAGGAATTCTCATTTTTGTATCTCCCATGTGTTCCACGCTTACGTTTTCTTATGGACAAACAAACATTCAAGTCTAGGAAATTTTCATCATCTCGTTTTCCGTACACGTTCCTCGCATGATTTTAGAGATGTTCGTGATGATAATTACGATGTTTACGTGTGAATTAGTATCTGTTTTACTTGTTTTCATGTTCACATGTTCCTTCAAGTTTTGAGGCGTATTTGGTTCATTTCAAAGCTAAAGAATATATACGGGATGGAGTGCGAGTGTCGAGGATCACAACGAAGCAACAATATGAGAAATGAACAAGAAATGGGCAAGATATGGGTTAACTTGCTGGCAAGAAACTGTCGAGACGAGGAACAATACACGGCCGAGCTCCTTCCTCTGTGGATAACTAAACATGATGAAGCCATGGAGCACGATCTGGTAGAGGGGCAGCACGGCCAGGCACTTAAATGAGACGATTCTCCCTGAAGAAGAAGCCCGGCTCGGGCGCATGCAATGCATGATGGGGTAGTTTTTGTTTCTTTATGCTATGCTCGGTCGGGCGTATGAGCCACAACGCATGAAAGGAAAGGAAGCCCGAACAATCGCCTTTTTGAAGGAGTGCCCAACCGAGCTGCTTGTGTGCCCGGTCGGGTGCATAAACCTAAAACGAGAAAAAAGGAAAAGAAATCTTAAATGGCACGCCATTGGAAGAGAAAAGGAAACCAGACACAAAAGGAAAGGAGAGGCAGCCCAGTCGGGCATTTTGTCAAGCTCGACCGGGAACAGTCTCGAAGCCAGTTTCCTTATCCGGTTTGAACTCAATTTGCTTTCACGGGGTTTTAAGTCCCCAATTTTTGTTTTAGAGAGAGGGGAGTATTCTCTCTAATTTTTTGTAATCTTAAGAGAAATCGTAGCAAGGAGACATTCAGAGAGCAAGGGGAAATCGATCCAAACCTCGTTTTGTTTGATTTCAATGCTCTTTAGACTATCTATTGCTTTCATGATGGTTTGTTTCTAATTTATGTCTGAGTAGTAGCCTTGTTCTAGGAGAAGGGATTAACCCTAGGCAATCTCGGAACCTATTTTGATTGATTTATGAATGCAATTCCTTGTTTTGGTTTTTATATTCATTGTCTGAGTATTTGAATATCGTGTATTTGCCAAGGCCAAGTAGATGCATGTTTTACGGATTTTTAGGAGAAGTACCAAGAAGAGAATTCTTATCCTAGACATTCAGGCTTAGAACAATAGCGAATAGGTCACGAAAGTAGAGTAGTAACGGTTGAGGATTTGAAATCGGATGAATCATAGAACTTGATGGGTTTAGTTTAAGGGATGAGCACAAAAGTAGGGGATAAATTGACTAAATCACGTTTTTATGCCTTGTAAGAGGGTAGAAATCATATTAGGATCGTCCGTCTTAGATGTCTTGATTGGGAATGCATGATTAGATTCATTCTTGGTTCTAGAGACCCTTGTGGTGAAACTGTATCTTAGAGCATTTGTTTGATTGTCGAGAATTCATTAGTTTATTACCTTTAGTTATTTGATCTCAAAATCATATTCTTTCGTAGCAAATTTGATTTGTTTGTTTGAATTTAGTTTGTGTTGTGTAGCCCTTGTGGGATCGACACCTAGAGTACTACGCACGTGTCATGCACTTGCGAGAAGTTTAGACTAATTTATTTAACTTGGAAAGCATCATAGCCTTATCACCATCAATTGTTGGGTCTCCTTCCGATTACGGTTTTCGTCGGTGTTAATAGCTCTCGCCGTCTCAAATTCCTTATTTTCTCAATTTTTCCACCTATGTTTTTTTAATTCAGTCGATGGTTTTGTTGGAGATTTCTCGAGTCCATTTATTTTGTTCACATATTATTGAAATATTATATATATAGGCGGGTGGACACCTAGCGTTTAGCGCCTAGAGCGTCTAGCGGAGCCTATCTGGATATATATATATATATATATATTATATGTTAATACATATCAAATTTTTAGTTTAAAACATTTGTAAATGTTTAATTATTTAAAACCACACACAAATAAGTAACATTGAAACAAATAACAATAATAAATAAGTAAATTTTCAACCATCTAGTTCGAATTCTCTATATTCTTCACTGAAATACTCTATGGACCTAACCGGTGGAGTCGCAGATGCTCGTAAACGCAGCGACTGTGTTTTCTGACGATTGCGGACGATATTAAAAATGACTGGTGGAGTCGCAGCCGCCCGCAAACGCGGTGAAACGTAGAATTTAAAAATTCGAAATTATGTTACGTTACGTTTGCGTTTCGATGCATTTTGAATAAATTACAAAAACTCCCTTCTCTCTTTTGTTAGATGTTATGTTTTATGGTTTATATGTATTTCAAATTTTGTTTCAATAATTTATTATAGTTTATATTTCTTTTTATTTTTAA
>CM071862.1:8646889-8663551 GCA_036759665.1 Gynandropsis gynandra
AGGAACAAGGGTCAAAGAGGGACAAGGGTCGCAGGGGTCCAAGGGTCACAGAGGAACAAGGGTCGCAGAGGGACAAGGGTCGCAGGGTCAAACTGGGTCGCTGGGTCGAACTGGGTCGTAAGGTCGCAGGGGTATTTTGTGAATATCAACATTTATAAGGGTATTTTTGAAGTTAACATTTTTTCTTTTTCGGGAAGGGTATTTTTGAAGTGTTTTAGCCCTACGAGGGTATTTTTGAAGTTAGCCCCACTTAAACGTAGCATCTACCATATTGATATCCAATTGAATAGTCGAATCCTTATAAGTCTAATAAGGATTCAAAATATATATGACACCAAATGTAGAGGACTACCAATCCTTCCTTTGATCCTTTCATCAATGATGATAATGATCGATTTATAATTATTCTCGATATTTTTATATACCGCACATATATCATGTTTTGCTATTTGTAACTCTCCATGCAAAAATCTCATTGATGGTTTTACATCTCCATCAACTAATCGAAGCACTCTAACCAAAGGCGTAAATACTTTCAAACACAACGTTATGCCATTCCAAAACAAGAAACTCATCACTGTGGTATATGTCGCTTTCCCCTTAAGATGCTTTGACCATTTGCAATCTGATCATTCTTTACTAGCAAACATCATCTTCAATCCTTCTTGTTTAGCATCTAAACTTTGTAAACTAAGATAAAGTGATGTAAAGCTAGTAACTCCAGGTCTCACAATATCTCTCTTCTTAGTATAATTCCTTATCATCGATAAAGGCTTATGGTGAGCATAAATTGTAAACGCCTTATCCTTTTCTATTATCAAGCTTTTTAATACTCTCCAACATAAAATTTATTGTATGAATTGCACAAGATGTCCAAAATATCTTGGGCATCACATTCTTTAACAACTGCGAAACAACCATGTTATTAGTGTCATTATGAATCATGTTAAAAACAACATCATGAGTGTAAATCCATCTAGCAATATATTCATGAACCTTGTTAAACCTCTCTTTAGCTAACGCATCTTAAATATTTTCTGCCTCAATGTCGATCCTAAACTTGCAAAAATTCCAAATTAAACAAAGAATATTTATCTATAAGACCTAATACACAAGGCTTCTTTTTCTCTAACCCTTCAATATCTAGTTCTTTTTCTTAATTTTGGTCATCAATCGTCACTGAATGACGATTATTCATATCTTTCACTAGCTGTCATTTCTTCTTTTCTTGTGCTTCTTTGATTGATAACCTACATTTTTCTGTTGTTCAGTTGTTGCTTTAAAACATGCATAAACATTTCCTTGCATTTTTGTTACATGTTGTTTTAACCTATAAATTTCACCAGAAACAACCTTTCCACATAACTTACACTGAATTTTTATCCAAATTATTCGGATTGACTAACATACTGAATTCCCATCCAACATCATTTATTTTTTTTTTTTGCAAATTTGATGTTTGAGTTGCAGTCGTAGAAGTAGAATTTGAAGCAGAAGAATATGCCATTACCTAATAAACAAAAAGTTAGATGATCTTACTTTCTTAATCTAACGAACAAAAATTATCTAGAATTCATCCCTAACCAAACATCATACTATAAAATGATTCTAATTTTGTAAATTTTATTGCAGATAAGATCAACAATTTGGTCCTCAGAGATTCAAAGTCACTGTATATACCCTATTCATATACACTCCATCATTGTTCTAAAAATCTTCCATGACCGTCCTAATCCTAACTGATCCATAATTGACAAAAACGATAGAAAACCATTAGAGAAAACTTACCAAAATTGAAGACAACGGAGACGATGGTGGGAACGAGAGAGGCGATAGTAGGGACAAGACAGGCGACGATGCTGCAAACCAAGATGATGGAGACTGAAGGCGAGCGAGACATCCGGAAGAAGCACAACTAAAATTAAAGGTGACGACAAGGAAAGAGTCGATGGTGGGGAGAGAGCCAACGGTGGCAATGAGAGAGGCGACAGTAGGAAGAAGATGGGCGATTGTGCTGCAAACCAAGACGGCGATGACTGAAGGGAAGTGAGACAACCAGAAAAAGCACAACCAAAATTGAAGGCGATGGTAGGGAGAGTCGATGACAGGGAGAGACGCGATGGTAGGGAGAGAAGCGACAACAAGGACGTAGCTTAACCAGATCAAAGAGGCGACAATCGAAAGGAAGAAGAGAGGCAATGAAACTAAATTAGGTAATATTTTTTTTTACTTTTTAAGACCAAAACGATCTCGTTTTAATAAACACCGATAAAAAAAATAAAAGACCGCCTAAGTGACCATCGAGCGACTAATCGACCGTCTAGGCCGCCCAAGCGCTCCCTCCTTCCAGAAGCTCCGATATGAAGGTAATTGGGGCGCCCGATTTCGGTCTAGACCGATTTTTAGAACCTTGATATATATATATATATATATATATATATATATATATCAAGTTTTCTATTTAGCCACCAACAAATTTGATAGTTAATAACATAATTTAATAATTTTTTTTGTTTATCAAATTTGTACGCCAATTACATTAATTGGTATCTGAATTAATATTATTTCCAATTTTAAATGAAGTTTTAATGTTAGTTTGATCTTAATTAATATATGTTTGATTGAACATATCAGCTAATCCAACCAATTAGAAAAATGCAGAAGCCTCTGCATCAAAACTTTGAAAAGTAAAAAGATTTGAGTGAAATTCAGATGCACCAAAAAAAGTAAATGTTAGTGTTTAAAAATATGAATATCTTTTCATTATTTTGAACTAATGATATTCGTATTTATGAATCACAACAGAAGCTCGACCTTGGCTTTCCCACAGATACATACCGCACATAATGCCATTGTCAATTCATACTGAACATGAACTGAATAGAAAAAGGTTATTCAAGTTTACTTTTGATATCTATAGTAACAACTATGCAACTTTTTATAAATGTTAATATGTTATGAAACAAGTATTTTTTTTATTGATGAAAAATAACTTTTTACCCTTTACCATGCATGTGTTCAACTTTAAATTTAATTACCAAGCCACTATAATAGTCATGAGTCATATATGATTGCTGTTTGCACAATAAATAGCTAAGATTTTGTTAAGTAATTTATCATAGAAAACGTTAAAATTGCATGTAGTTTACAACGGGCACTTATGTTGAAAAAGAAAATATTTTTTTTGATTAAATGGTATGTTTAGCATATTCAATGCTTATAAGTTATCATTGATATATATATATATATATATATACTATACCCTTAAATAAAATTATTAATTTTCATAATATATAAATATCAATATCCTTAAGTCTAAATCATACTTCTCAGTGTTTAACCTTGCAATACAGTTACAACTGCAACCCCTTCTACTAGAACTTCTACATCAAATCTAAGAAATGTGTTTCACAAAATACGGAACTAATGGTCCCAATGTAATTCAAGTATCCATACCACATATTATTTGTTGTAATTCATGTCACTATCTTTTGACTAATTATGATCTACAACCACAAAAATTCATATAGACGAGGATATCCTAAGTCGCAAATATTGGGATGTATTAGCTTGGCATTCTGAATGTGTGAGGCAAGATTCAGCTAAGGGAAAGTTGCTCTTTAGCTTTTGTTGCATGCAAGGATGCATCCGTTTATCTAAGGTCCCCGAACCTCCATCTTTGCTAGAAGACCTCTAAATAAATTCGTTATCCTTCAGAACCAACATTAGATTACAATTCAATTCTTGCATTCATGTCAATTGGTGCTAAGATAGACCTTTCTGTTACATGGGACAGTGGTCCTTTAACTTTACAATCCACGGACAAAACCACCACCAGATATGATCCCTCCTACCAATTAAAAAGACACACCCAAGTTCGCCCAACTCTACATATATGATATCGCAAATGAGGTTCACAAATGTATAAGTACGCTTATTCGTACTACTGGTGCTGGCAAACTTGACAAAAATATTATTGCTACTCTAATAGAAATGGTTGATAATCATAACCACCTAACAAATATTTTTTGTAAATAACGTAACTGATTTGGCTCAAGAGATTATGATAGCTTCTCATTACGTTTGCTAGAGCCGCATTAGAAAGGAAAAGAAAATTAGTTGCCTACAGGAGACGAAATTGCTAGTTTGATTTTCGGAGATCTTTCAACCACAATAGGAGAAATAGACATCATTTTATAGTTGAACCCATTAGGCTAGCTTTAGAGAATTTGTGACCTTCATCTGTTGTATGTGAGCTTGCAATATCCATTTTTATGTCCTTATGGTCAGATCGGGGTCCACAAGGAGATTCAATATTGTCATTCTCAAAATAAGACTAGATGATCATTCATGACATTGCGAGAATTTATGCTTAACAACTCCAAACACATATATCTAAAGGAAAACACCAATCAAAGGGGACCAACTGTCTTTTCCAACAATATGTTATTGATTCCTACACTGCTATTGAACAAGAAAGGATTCGTTGAGCTAGAAACAACCATAAAAAGCTTAGATTTGATATTTACAATAATATGTTAATGTTGTTGGAAAGGGAAATAAATGTGGGAAAGTTATAGGCAAACGGAACACATTGCCCCCTATTTACGGGAGGACCAAGATATATGATTGAAATTACCACGACGCAATGGTTATTTGTAGATGGTATGGTAACCTAGACCTATTTGTGAAAATAATTGCAAATTCAAAGTGGAAATATATTTTTAACCATATCGAGATGTGCGGTGGATGAATAACAAGTGACCGGCCTGACATTGAATGTCAAGATTAAAATATATGCTCTTTTGGAAGATATCAATGCTAGTGTTTTCTTCCCCAAACCTGTATCATGTACGGATTTGTTGTTCCTTACTCATATTTCCATTTTATACATTAATACAGCATAGACCAACTAACTCCACTTTCAAAAAATTTCTATAGTTATTTACAACTATAGATTTCTAGAAACACAATCTACCACTCATATTCTAATATGACTACAACCCATGTTCAAGAATCCTTAACCTAAAAAACATCGATAATTTAATTCAAGTAGAGTTGCTTGATTAATTAGCTGATCTTGAAGGATTTAATCTGGTTGTATAACATATGATGCATGGTCTATGTGATTTAGAAAGACCACACTCGTCCTGTATAGAAAATGATGTTTGCACGAAGAAGTATCCTAGGATATACATCGGTTCAAAAACTATAGATTATTCCAGCTATTTACTATACAAACGTAAGAGAGATGACTTAAAATTTGTGATAGGGTGATATTGAATTGGAAAATCGGTTCGTTGTTACCCGTAACCTACAAATTCTGAAGAAATATAGGGCTCATATCAACATTGAAAGATGTAGTTGGTCAAGTGCAATCAAGTATCTTTTTAAATACATCACAAAAGGAGTGGACAAAGTATCTTTATTAATCGAGAGAGAGATTCCTTTTGATAGCACTTCAAGCAAGGAGAAGGTCCCCATCAAACAGATAAATGAAATAACAAATTACCTCGAATGTATATATTTGTCATCATGCGAAGCATTTTGGCGTATCTTATCATTCTATATATATCACCAAAATCTCCCAGTTATGAGATTATCTTTGCATTTGGAGAATAAATAGAGCTTTGCATTTGAGGAATCAATAGATCTCGCAAGACTAAGTGTTGAAGCAACCATGTTTATAGAATGGATGAAGATGAACAAAATATTAAAGGATGCAAGAGGATTGACTTACTTTGAGTTCCCAACCATGTTTATCTAGCATACCTAAGATAAGTTTTAGTTTCGTAAGAAGAAAGGCTTTCCACTTGGTAGGATTGTCTACATTCATTCAGCATTAGGGGAACTGTACTATCTAAAGATGTTGCTGAACATTCTAAAAGGGTCTACCCGTTATGATGACTTGAAAACGGTTGATAATGTTAGATATAACAACTATAAAGAGGCATACATTGCTAAAGGTTTATTAGATGGAGACATAGAGTAGCGACAAATGATGAACGAATCTACTTTTACTACGTCATTTGTTTGTTACTCTATTGATATGTTATGCAGTTAGCAAACCATTAGATCTGTGGAATGATTGTTGAAAATTACTTGTCGATGATATAATGTTTATGAAAAAGAAGGAGTTGAGATTCAACAATCTATAGTTTTCGGAGACTCAGATTCAACAATACACTCTTACAGAGTTGGAGAAACGACTGAGGAAAAATGATAAGTCATTGTCCGGTTATCCAACCATACCGACACTTGATAAAAGAGTCCTCGATGAAATTGCAAATACTCTTTTAAGGTAGGAAATGCGGCAGCAATCAGAGAAAGAAGATCACAGAAAATTATTTGGATCCATAATCAATAACAACTGATGATTTTGTATAGAACGATTATTTCGAAGATCCAATGGGAAAGGCGAGTTTCATCATTGGGCATAGCAGCTCTACTTTTTCCAGGAGACAGAAGTGCGTATTCTCACTTCGATATCCCCTTAAATGTCCATGAAGCTTCTACATGTGAAATCAAACAAGGAAACATGTTAGTTGATTTACTTATACAAACAGATATGATTATATACACCACTGACATATCGCTACACGTTTGAAGCATTGGATAAAACATTGAAATATATTATGGCTATAACAAATGAAGACGCACCTGGAAAGCCCTTTGGTGGTAAAACTATTTTCTTCGGTGATGACTTCCAAAAAATCTTACTCCTTACTCGAGGAGGGCGAACCGACACTATGTTAGCATCCATTAGTCGATCACATCTTTGACAATCATTTCATGTCTACACATTAAAATAGAACATTTGTTTACACCCACACGAAACTAAGTTATTGAAATGGTTATTGGATGTTGGTAATGGAACGACACACCATAAAATTATGAGATTTGATAAGTACATTGATTGTGACAAAATCCTCATCGACAAAAAATTAATTCCTACAACCACAACAAACCGCTTGCAAACACTAGCAGACGCGACATATCCATAATTGATTGAATTTTCCCAGGATCACGGATATCTGACAAAGAGGCCAATTCTAACGTCAATGATATTAACGGTTTTCTATTATCACAACTCTTTGGTAATGTCATAGAATACTTTAACTCTGACCTTATTGAAATGGATAATGCACTGACTACAGACTGGCATTCCTACTATTCGGTCGAATACCTAAACTCTCTTGAGTTTTATGGTTTTCCCAAATATGTCATTCCTTTGGAGGTTGGTGCCCCAAATAATTCTTAGAAATATCAATAAAAAATAAGATCTTTGTAATGACACACGATTAGTTGCCACTCAATTAATATCAAAAGTATTGGAAGTAGAGATTATCAAAGACACCCATGTAGGTAACAAGGTTCTCATACCAAGAATTTTCCTATCTCCAAATGAATTAGGTACTCTGCGAAGGAGGTAGTTCCCAGTTCTATTATCACAACTCATTGGTAATGTCATAGAATACTTTAGCTCTAACCTCATCGAAATGGATAGTGCACCAACTACATATTGACATTCCTTCTATACGGTCGAATACCTAAACTCTTTTGAGCTTTTTTATTTTCCCAAACATGTTATTTCTTTAAAGGTTGGTCCCCCAATAATAATGCTTAGAAATATCAATAAAAATGAAGTCTTTGTAATGGCACAAGATTAGTTGTCACTCAACTAGCATCAAGAATATTGGAAGTAAAGATTATCACAAATATCAATGTAGGCAACAAGGTTCTTATACCATGAATTTTCATATCTCCAAATAAATCAGGTACTCTGCGAAGGAGGTAGTTCCTAGTTTGATTATGTTATGCAATGACAGTTAATAAAAGTTAAAGGCAAACTTTGAAACAGATTGAATTATATCTTCCTAAACATGTATTTAGCCACGAGTAGTTGTATGTGACCTTTTCACGAATAACTTCATCAAATGGATTCAAAATTTTGCATCTGACTGAAGAAGGCAAAGAAGAATCATCGATAACAAATGTTGTTTACAGGAATACTTAATGGTCTACCAGACCCCATAGCCACTATTGAAAATATGTATTATTTCTTATATTTGACAATTTTATCATATATGCGTTATTAATTTACTAATCTCCTAACTTTTGTAGTTCAAGGGACATTAACATTTTCGGATATTTATATACATGGTTAAATCAAGTGCATTATAAACGTACATCTTACATTTGTTAGAGGTAATTGATATTGCATTTCAACTATTATGCAATTTTATTATTACTATATTTATCATATTACGACAATCATTAAACTCATTCAAGTACGAAATAATTTCTAAATTGTTCATTTGTTCCAAATTATTTCAAATGTTGAAGATAAGAAAAACAATCAAGGTTATTTTAGTTTAATCTTTTCATCTTATCTTTGTCATTATATTGTATGTTCTAAATTCCTCTTCGGTGACCTTTTAAAATGTTTATCCAATAAAAAATATCCTTGTGTTTATCAATAATTGCATCTAAACTTTTTACGATAAAAATGAATAAAAAAACAATATCATTATATAGGTCATAAATTTTCCCTTTAAACTATTAAATTAGTAATATCATACACAACGAAATATAATGGATTTGGAAACGTGATAAAAGAATATTAAATTTGAAAATAATTTTGAAAAAATTATATTAAATTTTAAATTTTAGATATTTAAGATTTAGTTAAATTAAAATTGAAGTTAACATAATTTTAACGAAAAAAATTGATTGAATTTTTAAAGTTCGGGAATAAAAGATGACTAAAATATTTGTCTTTTTCGATTATTTTTTATTTACAATTTTTTAAATAACTTTTATATTTTCTATGTTTATAATCAATTTCATTTATTTATTATGATTAGATTTAGATATAAACAAATATATGTTTTCATATATTTTTATCTCTTGTTTCGAATCAAATATTATATTATTTATCTTATAAAAATTTAATATTATTTAAAATTAATGCTTTGACAATGAGAATAGTTAGTGTACGTTTTGTTTTTTTTCTTTCTAATTTTCTTACAAATTGGTATGATTGGACAAGTAACGAATATTTGCGAATATCAGACTATTTGTATTTGTATTTGTATTCGACGAATATCTAAATTTAGTATTTGTATTTGTATTTGTAAATTCGTATATTTGTAAATACGAATATTTGTCGAATATACGGATATCCGTCGGATATACGGATATTCGTATCTGAATCTAATTTTTTTAACGTATAATATATATATATATATAAAAATTTAAAAAATCAATAATCATAAAATATAATCTAAAACTAAAATTTCAAATCGCAGAAAGATGCAAATATATATAATATAAATAAAATAAAACACAAAATTTTTACATTCATCTCTACACCAGTCATTAAAATTTAGTTTCGTGGATGCTTTTACGGACATCGTCAATTCACATAAAATAATGAAACAAATTGTTAGATTACACACTAAAATAAAATTCACAAAAAATTATATATTTAGTGAGTTCTGTATTTGTTTCATATATTGTAATATTTCTATAACATTATCCAACCCATTTGGATTAGGACCAATCTTGAGTATAAATTAAATATTCAACAATGTTAGTTATTTTAAAGTATTTGATATTTTAGTCCTTCAATCATAAATATATTACATATTTACCTATATATATTTATATAATAAATGTTTAAATAAGATTAATAATGTTTTTATTCCAATTTGATTATTAAAATCACTTTTATTATGTATGTATCTATATATTAACTAATTTTTTATTTAGTACTTACAGATACGAATAGTTCGGATACTTGAGTCTACTATTTGTTTTGTATTTATATTTGTCGAATATTTGATTTCTAATATTTGTATTTGTATTTGTGTCGACGGATATTTAAATTTTCGATTCGAATACTATTACATATTACCTATATATATTTATATAATAAATGTTTAAATAAGATTAATAATGTTTTTATTCCAATTTGATTATTAAAATCACTTTTATTATGTATGTATCTATATATTAACTAATTTTTTATTTAGTACTTACATATACGAATAGTTCGGATACTTGAGTCTACTATTTGTTTTGTATTTATATTTGTCGAATATTTGATTTCTAATATTTGTATTTGTATTTGTGTCGACGGATATTTAAATTTTCGATTCGAATACGAATTGGATACGAATACTTCGAATATTTTGCTCAGTCCTACAAATTGGGATTGTTATTATATTTTTCTCTCTTTTTGTTTTTCCTAAATTTGTTTTTTAAATTATAAATAATTGAGGATAGTTAACTAGGCCCAATCCAAAGATCTCATCAAGCGAACGCAATTTGAGTGGGCCGAAGCCGAAGCAACGAGACACTTCTGGTTCTACTATCTATCTATGAGAGTCCCTTTTCTTCCCAGATCTTTATCGCACTCCGTCGCGGTCGCCGTCGCTCCGAGGCTTGCTCCGATTGTCTCCTCCTCCTCTTTCCTTAGCGGTGGTATTCTTCGGATGCGATTTCTTGATAGTGTTGTGTTTCGTTTCCAGAGATTTTTTGGTTGCGCCTCTTCGTCTACCGTTTATTCTCGGACGACTAGTTCCGGCGTTATTGCATATTCAACCATGGATTCCGGCGGCGAAGGATCTATTTTCGAGGTGTCTGGTTCTAGCGTTCTTAAGATCCTCAAAGGCGATATCACCAAGTGGTCTGTTGATGGATCCTCCGATGCTATTGTTTGTCTCTCTCTCCCCCGTTTTCCATTTTGATTCTACGGTTGATGTTGTAGCTTCTAGTTTTCCGAGGAAGAAATGTGAGTAGATCGGAGCATAGAATAGAATTCGGTGAAGGAAGTGAACATATGCTCTGAATGCCCGTTAGGCTCTAGATAAATTCAATTACGTTGATCAGACGCGAAGACTGTATTGATTTCATGGCTTTAACTTCTCGTTTTTATTAGGTTAACCCGGCAAATGAGCGCATGCTTGGCGGTGGTGGTGCAGATGGAGGTACATTTTTAGCGGTTTTCATTGTTTTTCTTTTCTCCATTTTGATCAAATAATGAACATTAACTGGTTTGATTGCAATCTCTCTTGGCATTTGACAGCCATACATAGAGCTGCTGGACCGCAGCTGAGAGCTGCATGCTATGAGTTCCCGGAAGTTCGTCCCGGAGTTCGTTGCCCGACCGGAGAAGCAAGAATCACCCCGTAGGTTCTCTTTGCATAATGTTCTGAACTTTCGAAGCGAGTTTGATGAATGTGTCATTGGGCAGGGGTTTCAATTTGCGTGCATCTTACGTAATTCACACGGTTGGGCCGATCTATGATTCTGATAGTCACCCAGAAGAATCCCTCTCAAACGCATACAAGTAAGCAAAATGCATTCCTCTCTGATTTAAGCCTGCTGCAGTGTGCTCGACGTGCATTTCTCTGCTTGTTGCAGGAATAGTCTGAAAGTGGCAAAGGAGAACAACATTAAGTACATTGCATTTCCTGCCATATCTTGTGGTGTCTATGGGTAAAGTCATCACAAGAACTGTCGTTCATATCATGTGCTGCATTCGGATTGTTTCTTAGGAAGCTGTTTTATGTGTATCACATCCTCACGAGGTAGGAAGAACCAGAACACATTTCATTGAAACTTTGTTTCCTAATTTGCTGTTAAGGTATCCTTTCAACGAAGCAGCTTCAGTAGCTATCTCCACTGTTAAACAGTTTGCCGATGACTTGAAAGAGGTGAAAGAAATCTTCAACTATATTGCACTTGTTTCTCTTTGCCATGATCACTGACAGACCTGTACTCTAGTTGAACTGTTCCACGTCACTAATGACACTGACAAATTTTGGCTCTTTTTGTCGAACATGTCAGGTTCACTTTGTTCTGTTCTCGGATGATATATACAGCGTGTGGATAAACAAGGCAAAGGAGGTGCTACAACCTTAGATTCCTCTGGGAGCTAATTCCAAGTAATTTCAAAATCCAAACTCTGTTTAGATGCTTGTATTTGTCGATGGCTATTATGTTGCTCGGTTACCCTTACTACATGGTTACGTTTCACATGGATGATTTGCAATAAAATTTATATTGGTTCATGTGATTTTCAAATATAACATGTTGCACCCTCTTTGTAATCTTACAATATTCGAAGAGGTATCCTACTCACTTGAATTTTAGTCTAGCCAGTTGTTAAGTGTTGAGAAGAACGGTCTAAACCATAGATTAAATGGCCTTAACTTTTATTTATATGGTTCAGATATCCTATCAAACAAATTTGGTTTATTAAACTGAACTTTTTAATCGATTTCATTGATTAATTATGATCTTAAAATGACACTATGTAACTCTTAATCATATAACATTATTATTTTGATGATTAGATTTAACAAATACAACTTGTTATATTGTGTTCTCATTCGTGGATTTGTATTATTAATGTGCATGTTCATTTGTGAGTATGCATAAAGTTCGGAGTCGTAGTATTTTGGACATTCGGAATTTTTTAGCGTTTGTCTGCTTCACCCTTTCAGTGTCTATCGATAATTGTCTTAACTTGATGGGTTTCAGTGTATTTCGTAGTTTTTTAGCTCAAAAATTACGGAATCAGTTGCTCAGCTAACAAACGAATGCATAGGATGATGATATCTTCGCACGTCCATTGTTCTATATAATCTATTGGTTATCATATATTTTTTTTGTGGAATGAAAAAAATATTATCTTATTTTATCTTATAAATTTTAATATTAATTAAAATGTTGTGCTCAGTGTTACTTTTTTCTAATTTTCTTAAAAATTGGTCATTTTTTAACCCTTTGAGGTGCTACCCCAGAGTAGACCGGTAGCCATCTTGGTATGGATTGGAGATGTTATAAAAATATAAAATTACACTAAATTTTGAGAAGTGTTCGATCTGAAAATATATTTGTTTTTATTACATCAATAACAAATATTATTAAATTTAGAAGAATAATAATATGTACGTTGGTTCGTTAGGGGTGGAAATGGGTCGGATATTCGGATTTTTTAGGATATCTGAAATCTAATGGGTAGTAAATTGTGTATCTTCAAAATTCATGAGATGTGGATACCTGAGAACCGAATATTCGGTCAATAAATTGGACATTCGCGAGTACTCAAATCAAAACCAAATTTAATATTTAAATTATACAAAATTACAAAATCTTTTGAATGACAACAAAACACATATAATCAATTATAAACCTTACGAGCGGATAAATATCGGACATCTACAAATATCTAATTGTTTTTATTTGTATTTGATAAATAATTAAATTTATTATTTATATTCGTAAATTCGGATATCTATAAAAGATTGAATATTTCTATTCGAATGGATGCGAATGAACGAGCAATAGATAAACGAGGGCAAAGGGCGGGCGATGACGAATGGGCGAGCAATACGAGATAGACGAACGGGCGACGTCGACCACCGTGTGTGGGTGTAGATCAACCAAAGAGAAGAGATAGAGGGAAGAGAAAGAAAAGATACGAGTCGTGCGTGGCGGGGAGGGAAGGAAGAAAGAGAAAAAAGTGTAATTATCAGTGTCCTAAAAGTTGGCCTAGGCGGCCGACTAATCGCCGCTTAAGCGTTCGACGGTGTTCAACCGTCCGACTAATAAAAAATCGGTCATATTTTTTTAAATATCAAAACGATATCGTTTTGGCTATATTTTAAAAAAAAGTTGAACCAAAACGACGTCATTTTGGTTGTTTTATTTTTTTAATAAACTAAATTGACGTTGTTTCTGTTGTTTCTCTCTTAGCTACACGTTTCTTCCGGTTTTGAGTGTCGTTAGTCGTCTTCGTTCGTCATTCATTTAGTTTTAAACGTCGTTCGTAGTCGTCTTCGTCTTCGTTTTCGTTCGTCTAGTTTTCATTTTTGTCTTCATTCGTCCGTATGTCATCTTCATCTATTCGTATGTTCGTCTATCTCAACAATACCGAAAAGTCGTGGTTTAGAATCAGTGATTCAAAGGTAAGGTCATTTTGGTACCACATCAAATTTCCTCAAATACATTGCGAATAATATATATTTAGTTCTTCATTAATATTTTGTTATATTTATGATATGGCTAATGAATTCATATATGACTTTATATTTTATATATAATATTTTTGTTATTTATTATATTATATTTTATAATTTTGAAATTGAAATATATTAAAAAAAACGAAAAACGTCTAGTCGTCGACTAATCGCCGATTAATTCGGCTAGTCGCTAGGCGCTGACGAACCGCCCGACTAGCGCCTAACGACTTTTACAACACTAGTAAATATAATAGGATTAAGCATAGGTTTTATTTTTTTAGTATTTACAATTTAGTCCTTCGATAATATGTTTGTTATAGATTTTCTATATATTTATATTTTGGATAAAATTTTTAGATTAAAAAATTATTATTTGATAGTTATAATTTTATATATATTTAATAAATTTTTTATCTAGTATTTACAGATACAAATAGTTCTGATAATTAAGTTTATTATTTTTATTTGTATTTGGCGAATATCTGATTTCTATTATTTGTAGTTGTGTTTGATTCTTTAGATATTTCAATTTTCGGATTAAATATGGATTGAATACGAAAATTTAAGGTTAAATTTCACTTAAATCAAATATACAACCCCAGGAAAATAATACAAATTTAAAATCAAGCATTCTTTAGTTTTCAATAATAATACACATACATAAAAGATTTCTCGTACCATGATTGTTCCACATCTTAAAAGATTTTTGTCGTACCCTGATTGTTCCACATCTTAAAAGATTTTTGTCATTTTTGTTATTCTCTTTGGACGAATGAAGACTAATGAGTTTGGCAACCTTAGGGAACCCAACACGATCTCTGTCATCGAATATTTTCTTCAAATTCTTGTAGTCGATTATATTCCTCATGTTTGTAGGGTTCTGGAAAACATTATTAACCATTTAGTCACAAATTGAAAATAGAAATATCACGTATCATTATTGTGAAAGCTGATGTTTTTTCAATCGTCAATTCAGCTTTGTTTAGAGGTGCTAAATGAATTGGTCCATTCCATCCCAACTCAGTCCAATATGGGTTGGATTATTTTTAGGTTAGACCAGTCGAATCCACTTTTAATAAGAGTTACAAATTTTTGAACCAGCTTAGTCCATCAAAATCTACGAATTATATGAATTTAAATTTTCACGAATTAAATTTTTTTAGACAATTATATAATCCATAAAAATGTCTATATTTTATAAATAATCCAAATAAATATCTAAAAATTCAAATAAAACATCTAAATACTTTAAAACTTCAAAACATTAAAATAATATATAACAAATATTAATAATTCAAATAAAATCTAAAAATCCAATTAAAATATATTTAAATAAATATTTTGAAAATTAAAACTTAAAAATATAAGATTCGTTTTATCTTCTATAAAAGTATTTAATTATATAGTATTAATATTATATATATAAATCATAATAAATATATAATTTTAATGTAACTAACAAATTGATTCGTAAATTATATAAATAATTCATATGACTAAAATTTTAACCGAAAAAAACTGAAACAAGGCGATCCACTTAGCATGTCACCCATATAGCCAGAAAACTATGGCGGACGTGCTGCATGTTTTGCGCGAGAATAAACGTCCGATCAAAAAAAATTTCCGGTCGGAGACGTGTCGTACGACCTTCTCTGAAAACAATTAGACGACCGAATTACGTCATCGATACGATTAAGTGCATGCCAGTTGATAAGAAATATTTTTGAGGGTGTTTCATTACTTTGTGAAAGAATCCACAAAAATAAAATTTGCGGCGACTGGTTACTCTCATTCATCCAAATGTTCTTTGATTCACGTGAAAGTTTTGTCAAATATGGGTTGTGTCTAACTAATATCAAAAGCCAGTTTGAGAGTTTAGGATTACCTAACACCATATATATGAGTACCAAAACTCATGTCCTAGTGGGATAATTTATCATAACACTCCCTACCACGCTGAGTCTCGATCATAGAGCGTGGACATCGCAATCGACGGTCCTACATTATACATTCAAATCGGGACGAATCAGACTATGATACCATGTCAAATCAAATATTACTAAATAATACTATAAGTTAACTCTAAAATTTAGAATTGTAACACCGTGTATATAGGCGAAATATCAGATATACCCTCGTAGGGCTAAAACGCTTCAAAAATACCCTTCCCTAAAATAATTATTTAATCGGAAAAAAAAAACTGGAGAAAAGACAAATTTACCCTTAATTTTCGAATGTGGGAAAAACCGCATTCTGGGAGAGTAAAAGCCAAACCCGCATTCTGGGAGAGTAAAAGCCAAGAAAGAACAAGTGATTTCGAACTTGAGAGGGATCGATTCGAAGTTGGCAAGAAGGAAATTCGAAGTTGCCAAGAAGGAAATGGCTAGAATCAGCAGCGGTGGAGAAGAGAGCACGAGTCAATCTTCAATGGCGTCAATAAGTGTAAGTAGATCGATTTCTAGGGTTTTGGAGGATGTCGAGTCCCAAAATGGTGTGAGTGTCAATGAGTCGGTTGAGTCTCAGTGAGTCGGTTGAGTCGCAAGAGTCGGTTGTCTCAGTGGGTCGGTTTGGGTCGCGATGGTCGGTTGAGCGTCGATTTCTAGGGTTTGCAGGATGTCGAGTCCCA
>CM071862.1:8677025-8697165 GCA_036759665.1 Gynandropsis gynandra
GCTCGGAAACTCAAGCGCCGGAGCTTAGGGTGGATAATAAATCCGCTATCGCATTGAGCAAGAACCCCGTCTTTCACGACCGGAGCAAACACATCGACACTCGGTTTCACTTCATTCGGGAGTGCGTTGAAGATGGGAAGATCGTCCTCGAGTATACTTCTACACAAGACCAACTCGCGGACATACTCACAAAGCCACTCGGACGTGTCAGATTTCAGGAACTGCGCACAAGAATTGGCATCGTCGAGATTCAAGAAAACATGACAAAGATTAAGGGGGCAAATATTGAATAATTCTTTTTATGTTTTCTTAATTTTTTATTAGTGGGGTAGTGGTGTGAGTGGGTCATTTACTAAGAGTCATGGAGTTAGTGGGTTAGTGGAGCATTAACCATTGTTAGTGGGGCATTAACCATTGTTAGTGGGGTAGTGGTAATTAATTCCTTATAATTTTTCTCCTATAAATAGGGATGAAATGGAATGGAAAAAACACAACTCAAACACTAATTCTCTTGTATTCTTCTTATCTTCCTATTCTTCTCTTAGAGAATCATATTTCCAGGTCCTCAATCTCAGCCTTCGCTCGTAGACATCTGAATTTCGAGTCTCAAATCGTGAAATCCATTGTTTTTTATGTTTAGACGAACGGTCCTGTGATCGGATTCATGGGTCAATTGCGTGATTTTATGGGTGATTTTGCAGGACAAAACGATGGAATCGGATCTGGGTAAGCTCTGCATCGATGGATTTCTTGGGATACAGATGAAGAACGTCTACGAGAGTATTTTAGCGAGTATAGAGAATTGATTGAAGTTGTAATTATGAGAGGTCGTACAAGAAGACGTGTCCGTGGTTTCGGATGCATCGTCTTTGCGGATCCTTATGTTGCAGAGAGAGTGATCATGGAGAAACACATGATCGATGGTGACTGAGGGTCGTAGCCGGTGAGAAGTGAGAAAGGAAAACAAGAGCGTTCTAAATATTTGCTTGATCCGAAGCCAGAAAACACGACGAAGAAGGAAAATCAAAACCATTCTCTTTCAGGCCGTGAGAGGGAGAGAGAGGAGCTAGGAGAGAGAGAGGGGTAGGAAGAAAGAGATATGGAAGACGAAAATAAAAAATATGTTTTTTCTTAAAAAAATCAATATTTTTAAACAAATATTTTTTATGTATTTTGATTTTTATTATTTCAATTAGTGAGGACCAAAAGAAGTTGATATCTTTGCACTTTGCTTTGTTTGGATTATTTTCACATCTTTCAAGTGATTTGGATGTTCATAATGTTTTTAAATTCGTTATCTCAAGGATTCACTTGCATCAATGAAACATCTCTTGATTCAATGATTGTATTTACATGTATTTTTAGAGTTATATGATTTATATACCAAAAATCAATATACATTCGAATTGTGCACAAAACCAATAAACGTATAGTAGAAATATGTATTGGAACTTTAAGAAGATAACTCACATCTTTAGGTATATGAACTAGGTGTTCTACATTTCCATAACTCATATAATGTATTTGAAATTACGTGTTTAAATGAAGTTTTTGCAAATTTTGCTTCAACAAACTTCACGTTTATATCCTTGTTTAATTTAAATTTTGGTAATAGATTTAAAGATATTAATCTTTACAATGATTTTAGGTTTACATGTTCTAATCTGCAATGACATAAACTTGACGGATTCAAATAAGTAGAATAAGATGAAGTTTTATTAATCTCCTTAGATGATACATTATATTTTCATAAAGTCGTCACATGTATCTTAAACATCTCATTAGTCAAATAATTTCTACCTAGATACATACCACCTTAGGACAATTTACTTTCTCATACTTCAAGAAAAATTGAAAACCTTTCCTTACTAGTACATGTCCAGAAAGTAGGTTTTTTAGAATGTCAAACACATTAAGAACATCATTAAGTGCTAGCTTCTTCCCAAATGTCATCTTCAAGATAATCAAACCCTTGCCTTTTACATTGGATGAAGCAAAGTTTCCCATGTAGCAGTTTTCCCAAGTGGTTGTTTCAGATGTCGTGAATATCCATATGTTGACACATGGTGAGTTGCGTAAGTGTCAATCCACCTTTCTTTTTACTTATTGCAAACATTGCATTCCCTTTTGAACTTCTTTGATCCAACGTGTTTAATATTTGTCAATCTTCAGATTTGGATCCTTTTAATCTTACCAGCATAGTCACGTCTCTTACATATGTTCTATGTATGGTTTAAAATTGGTTGAATAATCTATTGGATCCTCCAAAGTAAAAAAAACAAATCTTTGATGGACATGTCCATATGTTTTTCCTCAAGTCATTTTGTAGCTTGTCTAGGGTGGCAGTTACTTTTAAATCATAGTTACCACTTGAAATCATTCATTAATTTTCATTCATTCAATCGCTAAGCTATGAAAGATAAGTTGCAACTCATCCATATTCTCAACGATACTCATGGTATCCACGACACGACGGTTCGGGATCTTAAAAACTACAAATCGATCTTGATTGGCTTCATCAATCTTATACTTTTTTCAAGCGTATCCCATAGAGTCTTTGATTTACGATATTTTGAATATATGTTGTAAAGCATGACATCCAAATCGTTCAACACAAAATTGCAATACATGTAGTTGTATGACCACCATTACTACAAACTTGTGAGAGATTGAGGAATTGTCTTATTTAGGATCAGTCCTTCCTCAATTAGGTATCTTAATAGACTCATACTCGACAAGTAAGATACCATTTTTTACTTAAAAATTCTTGAACTTTTGACCCTTCAATTTTTTTCAGAATTTCAGCTTCTCTGATAATTGGTATTACTATTTTTTTTGGTTTATTTTATCGAAGACATCACATGAAGGACAACGGGATTCACAACCTCCAAATCCATTAGAGAATTCAAGGTTAGACCAATAACCCTAAGAGCAAGGGCGTATACAATATCCATTTCACGATTATTAGTTTCAATGGGATTCTCTATCATAATTTGATTTCTAGAAAAAGCATTGGGATTTGCTTGGTTTTCTATTATTTGCGGATTAAATCCAAATGTTATAATTTTTGCAAAGCTTATACTAAATCTGGTTTCCTTTTACTTTAGATATTACTTTAGTTCATTTCCTCTAATCCTCACGTCTTTACTATGAGGAGGGTATAAAGGATTTCATCTTCCAACCAGTCCGCTTAGACAAAACTCATTTTCCCAATTTTAAAATAAATTTTCACTTAATTTAGATCACCAATATGAATATATATATATATAATTAATTTTTTAACCAAAGATATGTATAACAAAATTTTTAAATTATAAGTAATGGTATGATTTTTTCCTTTTTATTATTATTATTATTAATTTTCTTAACTTTTTTATGTAGATATCTTAAACCTTTATATATATAATAAGAAACAAAGATGTAAACAAATATTTTTTCCAAAAATATTAACATTCTAACAAAAATCATATATATATATATATATATATATATATATAAACCGTTACAAAAGGAGGCTTCTGATCCTTCCACGTCAAAAATATTTTTTTATTTAATCCTCTAACATCGTTGTTATTCTGTATCGATATTTTGTTTCTCCTTGTGGAATAGCAATCGTCGCCCCATTCATCACGTTTAACCTAATTTCTCATTATGACGAGTTTTGGAACAGTAAAGGTCGCCAACTCTCTAGCACTCCCAAACCATCACTCCATTTCGATATACCTCCCTCGGTGTTGAACATCTTTCTGAACTCACATTATCAACTCATCTTCCTATCAATCTATTGCTCTTTCATATGTTTTCTCGCTCTTCTGCAACATACTTTCACCTATTATCTCACTATTATACTGCTGTAAAATTGTGAATTTCATAAATGGATATTACTAATTAAACAATAATAAGATGATAATATAGAAAATGATTCTGTTGGTTTTAATTTATTACATTATGATATTGTCTATTTTTGTTTATTTCTTTTTTATCTTTGCCAAACTAATAACACTATAAAATCGACGTTTTTTTTTTATGTTTTTACCATTGTAGTAACTTCAATGTATATAATTAGGTTTACGTAGAAAACAATCATATTTTAAAGATGATATCCTAAATTTTCCACATTGTGATGTATTGATTTAGCATTGCGAATGAGTTTGACGTAGGCTCATCAAAGATAACTTGCTATCCAACCTTTATTGCATACAACGACGCATTAGTCTACCAAGGTTCCTACACCACCACATTTTCTTGAAAAATTACATTACAATACGCTAATTTTCCATACAAATATAAGGACTTACAATTTGATCTTTACTTTTACATCAATAAGTATAAACATCGATAACTCTGTTGCTTCGGGTAGTGGTCCATACACCTTCCATATATATGGTCAAGTCCACAAGATAGGATCATTGCTACCAATATAAGGGGATCTGCCTCAGTTTACCAAACATTATATATATGCTACTACAAATGAAATATCTGATCGTATAAAACGCCGAGCAGAACAACAATCGAAAGAAATATTGATGTTCACATAGTGGCCCAACTCATAAAAATCCTTGATGTTCATAATCACATAGAAAAGAGTTTTTAAGGTGTGAGACCGATATAATTCAGGGGTTATGCAAATTTCACTCTAAAGTTTTTAAAACCTCGAAGAAAAGGTCGACAATATGATTTTCCTACAGTAGATAAAGTCGTTGGCTTGATTGTCGAAGACCTTTCATCAACTCTAAGGGAACGATGTTATCTGTTATTGTTTCCATACGGTCAATAAAGGTTTAATGAAGAGATCCCATACATTGATTCGATGATAAAATAAATCGGTATTTTGTGATGATGTGCGAGTTCGGTGCTTACCAAATACAGACGCGTCTATCAGAAGAGATGTCAATTATCAAAAGGAGATCATATATTCCAACAATATGCTATTGATGCATACACTACAATAGAATAAAAAGAATATGATGGACTAAAAACAATCAAAAGAAACTACAATCTGATCTAATGTGTTGATGCGTTTGGGGAGGGTGGTAACAACATAAAGCGTATTGGTAAAAATATTACATTATCGTCATCATTTATGGGAGGACAAAGATACACAGTCTAGAATTACCGTGATGTGATGGCTATATGTTTATGATATGATAATCCATATCAATTTGTAATGATGATAACAAATTCAAAGACCAAGAAAATCTTGACTAAAAAGGTGGAAGAGCTACAAGTGATAGCTAGACATTGAATGTCAATTATCTAAGCTTAAATTAGAGTCTCTTTTGATTGATATTATTGATGGAGTCATTTTACAAAGACCTATATCAAGTAACCGTTTTTCAAAAAGTACTCCATTCATTTCTTTTACTAATCATTATTTATTACCATAAACCTAAACCAATACTTGCATAACGTTTATTTTGTTAGCCATATATACTGTTGAGTTCTAAAAATATAGTATTTGGTTTGTTATATCTTAATATGGCTAGAACCAACATTCAAAAATGCTACAACAGATGACATTGACAAGGTACATCCACACAAAATTGTTTGATATGAAACATGATGGTACCAATAACGAATCAACTGAATAACTAAATCAAATAGATAGAGCTTTCTCTTCGTGAGGCGTGAAGGACTCTTATCTAAGCTAGGCTAGATGGCTTGTCGGTTTATGAGGTATGATAAGTAGTGGATAGCCTGATTCATCATTGGACAATATGATGGTGAAAGATTCCTACTGGTTGAACAACATATGATACATGATTCATATGGTTTACATAGACCATGTTCACATTGTATGAAAAATGGTACATACACGAAGAAATATATGAGATCTTTCATCGAATAAAATGATGTTGGTCATTCAGGGTATGTCACATACAAACGAACGAATGACGATGCAAAATACGTGATGAAGGGATATGTCAAGTTGGACATAAATGGTGCAACCAAAATAAATGGTGACGATACATAACAGTATTTGGACAGCCAATAGCATTCAAACAATTACAATAATGTTGAAATGGAATGGTAAGGTACGTAACCATTACAATACATTATTAAAAAAAGGAAAGATAGAAATACTAAATAGAACTTTAGTGGTTGAACTACATTTTCGTCATATCTCTATGGCTGACACTGCCATTATTTTTGTCAGCAAGACAAAAATAATAGGGTTAGCTCAACATAATCATTCTAGGCAAACTTGAAAGAATGAAATGAAGCTAAAACTCATAAATATCGCCTCCAGATTCACCACCACCATGAATTCACCATTAACATCATTTTTAATCGTCAAAGTAACCTCAAAAAGATTTAAAACCTATTATTTGAAAAAGCCAAAACTTAGTTTTACTCGGGGTGTAATTTCTTCTCAAAATGTTTATGAGACATTCTGTCGAGCACCTGGCGTCAAACCTAAACCATCCAGGTTTACTGTCAAATTTCAGATAACATCATCACATATTGCTATATCTTGATCAATAAAATCCGGTCAAGAGGGTGTCTAACGGTGATATCTTCATCAGAGTAGGCTGCATTTTCATAGTTATCGTCATCAGGTTCATGGTTGAAGAACTAATGGACACTCTAAGCAAAAATAACACGCCATGTCCAAGTCAAGTGAGATAAAAAAAAAAAAGAACTCTTACCTAGTAAATGAATTTGATAAGAAAAAAACAATGAATTAAAAGAGTAAGTTATGTTTGCGCTTTAACATATCTCCAATCCAAACTGGTAAAGTACACCCTTCGGATCACCTTTATTCTCTGGTTTCCTTCTTCAACTTGGTGTCCTTCTTATTGGATCCCCGATTTTGGGCTTTCATCTCATAGTTAGGCCACATCATTGTTATTCGCCATTTAGAGTTTATGTGTATTGCCTCTTTAAGAATAAAAACACTGAATTTAGAAAAGCATAGCATTGAGCTCTTAAGAATTTAAATTCTGCATTACTTCATCTGTCACCAAATACACGTTTATATAGGCTCAAAAACCTTCCTAAACCTTCAAGAATTACAACTCATTTCCTAAAACAGAAAATGAATTTCTTAGCTGGAGGGTTGTTGGTGAAACTGCACGTGCAACCAAATTCTTCTTCTTATGCACCTGTATTCTATTATAGGTGCTTACCTTCTCAGCTCAAACAAAATCCTTCATCCTATGCACGTGCATTCCATTATCAGATGCCTCGTCATCTCTTTCATCACATGCTCCGTCAGTTGCCTCATCAGCTATTGTATCGGTTCCCTTATTAGCTGCTTCTCTGTTTTGATCTGCTTCTCTATTTTGATCAGTGTCTCCTCCTCCTCTGTATTTTTCATATACTGAAGCACTTATAGCCTCCCTCAAACTGGTAGGCGGTGGTAATTCGACACCAAGTTTGGTACGTAGAGCTTCAAATTGATGGCGAGTCAATGACTTGGTAAAAATATCAGCAACTTGGTGCTGATTACTGATATGTTTCTTCAATATAGACCCCAAGGCTACCTTCTCACGCACAAAATGGTAATCCAGTTCTATATGTTTAGATCTTCCATGGAAAATGAGATTAGTGGATAGGTAAACTTCAGAAAAATTGTCATAGTGAACAACATATGGTCGAACCTGAAAAATGCCAATATCTCAAAGAATAAATGAAATCCATGTCAGTTCAATCGTTGTGGCAGCAAGTGCTCTATATTCAACCTTTGTGGAAGAACGTGATACAGTTGGTTGTTTCTTATCAGACCAAGAGATGATATTGTTGCCAAGAAAGGTGCAATACCCTGTTGTAGAACATTGTGTAGAAGAACATCCTGCCCATTCACTATCTGAGAAGGCATGAAGATGAAATGTACTGTGGGAATAAAGATGAATACATATTCTAATTGTTCCTTTGACATAGCGTAGTATCCTTTTTAGCAAACCAAAGTCATAATTTGTTAGATCATGCATCCTCTGACAAACAACATTAACGACATGGTTAATATTTGGTCTTGTAATGGTGAGATACTATAATGCCCCTGAAATAGTTCTGAAAAGGTGTAGATTGAGGCTTTCAAAGGAAGAGGTATAGATTGAGGCTTACACATCTGCATTGCACTTGAACTCCAAGAAAATAATGAAGAGAACCCAAGTCTTTCATAGAAAACTTGGTTCCCAAAGACTGAATTAACTTTTGAAGGAGTTGTGTTTGAATTCCCAGTAAGAATAATGTCATCAACATAAAATAGCAAAATCAATAAGTCTTCTTCATGTATGTAAACAAACATGGAAGGATTTGCCCTAGTGCAAAGAAATCCTATGAATTGAAAAGTCCGAACGATCAACTCTCCAATCAGTTGTTAGAATTAATAGGTCTTCAAATCGTTCATTTGATCCAAAATCAAGCAAGAACGAGCTAAACTTATCAAACCAAGCTCTTGTTGCTTGTTTAAGGCTATATAGAGCTTTTTTTAGCAAACAAATATGATCAGGTCTATGAACATCTTTAAATCTAAGAGGTTGTTGCATAAAGACTGTTTCTTGTAGATCACCATGTAAGAAGGTATTTTTTACATCCAACTGTGTAATATTCGATCCATTAACCGTAGAAAGAGCCAAAACAATCCGAATTGTAGTTGTTTTAACTACAAGGTTGTATGTTTCCATAAAATCAACTCCTTCTTCTTGATGAAACCCCTTGACTATCAACCTTGCTTTGAGTGTATTTAGAGTCCCATCTGCATTCAGTTTGGTTTTAAAAATCCACTTGCATCCAAGAATATTCATATCAGACCTCAAAGGGTCGATTCCCTGGTTCCAGTAATTATCAGGGCTTCCATCTCACGTTCCATTGCTGCAAACCAGCTAGGGTATTTAAGAGCAATAGTTACAATTTTAGGTTCTGTTGGTATACAATTGGAAGATAAGAGAGCATATTTGGTATTTGGTTTAGTGATTCCTGATTTTTTTTCTGGTAATCATAGGATGAGTGTTTTGGTTTTGAGTGGTGATTGTATTAGATTGAGAAAGAGGCTGAATGTTGGATGAAGGAAAATTTGATTGATCTGAAATTGGTATACTGGTTTCAGTTGTATCAGAAGAATGGGAAGGTTCTAAGATAGACAAAGGGAGATGAATGTGTGGTTGAATAGTTTGTGTTGAGATAAATGAAGTAGAAGGAATATGAGTATGAGATTTCTGCCAGGCTTGAAGCAATGGAGAGGTGATAAGAACCCTGAAATTGAAATTGTTCTTCATCAAAAATCACATGACGAGATATATACACTCTTCCAGTTGGAGGAAATAGATATTTATACCCCTTGTATTTTTTATTATAGCCAAGAAACACACAGTTTAAAGAACGTGGCGCAAACGAGTGTTGTCCAAAGGGCATGAGACATGGATAACATGAACAATCAAAGACCTTTAATGGTGAATATTCTGGAGTTGTACAAAATAATCGTGTGTAGGGAGTAACCTTATCCATAGCAGTGGATGGAAGTAAGTTACTAAGAAAATTTGTGGTGAAGAAGACTTCAACCCAATATTTCAATGGAACTCTAGCCTAGGGGTGGGCAAATTACCCGGAAAATCCGACCCGACCCGAAACCCGTCCCGAACCCGCGTAAAATTACTCGAACCCGCGGGTTCGGGTTCGAGTTCGGGTAATGAAATCTCATTACCCGCGGGTTCGGGTTCGGGTTACAAAATAACTTAAACGGGTACCCGCGGGTACCCGAGTATATATATATAAATATATATATTTAGTCATATATATTCAAGAAATTACAAATATGCCATGTGTAACCTAAATTTTTTTAATGCCTAACCTAGCGCCTCCTCCCTGTTGCTCTCTCTACCGTGCTCTCTCTCTCACAGCCTTCCTCTCACCGTGCTCTCTCACCGGTTCTCTCTCACCGGCTCTCTCACACCGGCTCTCTTTCATCTTCATCACCATTAACAAGGTTAGTTCCTTCCCACTTTTGTGTTTGTTTTCAAAGCCTCATCAAAGACGATTGCTTACATCTGGAGGAATCTCCCGACCCATCGACAACACTTCATCCAGAACCCAGAACGCGCTCTGCGGCCTCCCACCCAGGACCAGCGAATCTATGAGCCGCTTATATACAACAGGGTCCAGAACAATTTTCTGCGATTTCACCTGTTTGAAGAGGGTATCCATGGTGGAGAACTGGCGAGCAA
This sequence comes from Gynandropsis gynandra, assembly GCA_036759665.1. Taxonomy (NCBI): domain Eukaryota; kingdom Viridiplantae; phylum Streptophyta; class Magnoliopsida; order Brassicales; family Cleomaceae; genus Gynandropsis; species Gynandropsis gynandra. Next base: position 8,687,192 of record CM071862.1, read on the forward strand.
AAGAGAGAGACTTGAAGATAGAGTGGTAAGAGAGAGAGTCGTGAGAATAGCCTGGTTGCTGCGCAGCCCAATTGAAGAATCCAAGAGCGAGGGAGTGATGGCTTAGGAGGAAGGGGTCGATAACTCGAGCAACGAGAGAAGGACTGAGAGAGTCACGGAGGCGGAGTCCGTGAAGGGTGTGCTCCACCGAAGAATTCCACGTGCGAACTGAATTCGAGCCGCCATGTAGGTATTACTATGGAAGATTAATGAAGACTAATTTTAAGTTTCTTTTTATATGTAACCGTGCTCTCTCTCTCAGATTGTGGACTTTTATTTTTTTTTGTAAGATTGTAGTTTTTTATTTGTTGTAAACTTCATTTTAAATTGGTTTTAAGGTTTTCTTAACATTTAGTTTAATTTAAAATTAAATTAAGATTCGGGTTCGGGCCGGGTCCCGGAGCCTCGGGTACCCGAGTCTCTCGGGTTCGGGTTCGGGTAGGAAAATGCCTACCCGTTCGGGTTCGGGTTCGGGTTCGGGTACCCTCAAAAATCCGGGTACCCGACCCGTGCCCAGCCCTACTCTAGCCTGAAACAACATAGACAGACCTAATTCAACAATATGTATTTGCTTACATTCTGCAAGACCATTCTGTTTAGGTGTTGATGGGCAAGAGACTAAGTGTTTTACTCGAGAATTTGCCAAGCATGTTAAGCATTCTTCGCTGCAAAACTCTCCACCTCTATCACTTTGAAACACTTGTATTCTCTCATTAAACTGATTCTCAACTAGTTTCTGAAACATGATATAAACTAAAGTAAATTTTGATTTCCTTTGCAATGGATAGAACCAAAAATACCGAGAGAAATTGTCAATAAAAATGACATAGTATATGAACCCTTGTACAGATGAAATAGGTGCAGGACCTCTAAGATCATAGTGTATTCTTTCTAATGGTTCTTTTGCTTGAAAAAGAGATGGTAGAAATGGCAACTTAGAACTCTTGCCTAGTTGATAAGACTCACACAAAGTAGAACTAATCTTGGTAATCCTTATTGGATTGTTATTACTAAGTAGTTGCAGAATCTGGTCATGAGCATGTCCAAACCTCTGATACCATATGGAAAAGCTTGTTATCCTCTGCCTTATTGAGTAAAAAACTTGAAGATTGACATTGTCCAGGAGGTGGATTCCTTCCCTTCTAGTTTCTTGAGCTAGAACTTTCTTTCTGAGATTTTCCATTATACAAACTTCACTTGAGTCAAATATAAAATGAAAAGGATAATATGAAGTAAACTTAGATATAGAGAACAAGGATTTAGTAATTGTTGGAATATGGTGATGCAATCTATAACTTTACAGTGGAGTCAGTCATATGAGCAGAAGCTCCTGAGTCTAGAAACCACTCTGTGCCTTTGTAATCAGTGAGATGAAGTGTTGTCACGGCTTGTGGAATATCCTCACATTGTAAAGAATTATCAAAGCGATGCCAACATCTAAGAGCTTGATGACCATACTTTCCACAGATTTGACATAATGGTCTATTAGTCTGTTGAGGTCTGTTTGATGAAGAGTTGTTAGACTGACTTTGAGAGTTGGTAGAGTAAACCTGAAGAGTGAAACCTCTTCCTCTAGAATTAAAGCTACCTCTGTCTCTAGATGCATGATATCTTCCTCCTCTTGGAGAATATCATCCTCTTCTCCCATAGTTTGAATAAAATTTTGTATGTCCTGCTGTATTATTATGTGTTGAAAAAGGCTAAATAAGGAGTAATTGCAGGTGAACCGTGAATATTGTTTACTGATAAACTTATCAGTTGGGACACTACATCATCATAGGCAGGCAATGGTGGTCGATGCATAGAAGTTTGAATAACCGTGGTAAAGGCTTCATACTCCTTACCAAGACCTTGAAGTAAATTGAAAATTTTCATTTGATCTGGAATTGGCTTACCAATGGAGCTGAGTTTTCACAGATTCCTTTAAATTCTCTTTAGTATTCAGCCATTGTTCTACCATCTTTTGTTAGCATTTGCAGTGAAGCAAGTAGATCAAATTCTCTAGCTACTAATTTTTTATTGAAATGATTTTCTAATGTAGTCCATACCTCAAGAGTTGAATCCAGTCCCACAATATGGTTGAATACATCTTTTGGAAGTGTTCAATGATCCATGATTTAATCAGCTGATTTGTTTGCAGCCATGAGTCATACACTGGGTTTGGAATCTTTATTTGTTGACCATCTTGATCCATAATAATCGTCTCTTCTGGTTGTTGAATTTATCCATTAATAAAACCTAGGAATTTTTGCTTCGAAGGAGTGATTCAATCTGAGTTTTCCAAAACAGATAGCTTGTATATGTAAGTTTAATTGTTACAAAATTTGAAATATTGACATGGAATGGAAATGGGAAAATTTGCTGGTTGATTTTCCATTGACAATGATCATAAGATTCTGATATCATAAGAACAACTCAATGAAACATTGAATTTAGAAAAACAGAGCATTGAGCTCTTAAGAATTTGAATTCTGCATTACTTCATCTATTACCAAATACACGTTTATATAGACTCAAAAACCTTCCTAACCTTCTAGAATTACAACTCATTTCTAAAACATAAAATGAATTTCTGAGCTGGAGGGTTGTTGGTGAAACTGCACGTGCAACCGGATTCTTCTTCTTCTGCACATGTATTCTATTACATGGGCTTAAATTCTCAGCTGAAACAAAATCCATCTTCCTCTGCACGTGCATTCCGTTATCAGATGCCTCGTCATCTCTTTTATCACATGCTCTGTCGGCTGCCTTGTCAGCTATTGTATCGGTTGCCTTGCTAGTTGCTTCTCTGTTTAGATCTGCTTCTCTTTTCTTATCAATGTCTTCTCCTCCTCTATATTTTCCATATACTAAAGCACTTATAAACATGTCTCCAATCCAAAATGGTAAAGTACACCATTCGGATCACTTCTTATTCTCTGGTTTCCTTCTTCAACTTGGTGTCCTTATTGGATCCCCGTTTTTGGGCTTTCATCTCATAGATAGGCCACATTCTTGCTATTCGTGATTTGGAATTTATGTGTATCGCCTCTTAAAGAACTGTCCAGAAAGCTGAACCACCGTGAAATAGAATGAATTAGAAATGCTAGGGTTATAGTGTTAGGACCATGAGATAGAAATTTGCTAAAACATAGGAAAATGGCTAACATAACATTCAGCATTAAAACACAATAAATATTCACTAAAAATTATAAAATTTTTTATTAATGTTATACCGTAAAATTTTTTAAAGTTAAAATTATTATAAATGTCACATGTATATCACAATTAACTACATGTTTACCACAACTATAGTTTGGATTGGTTATATTGGTCAAGTATGTGACTAATATAAAGGTGTATATCTTTTTATTCATTTATTTATTTATATTACAATAATTTTATTACAATCAATACTTAAAAAATTACTTTTATTAAGTCTTTTAGACCTGGTAATTTTAGTAAACTAATTGATTTTATTATAAATTCCTATATATTGTAATTGATTTTTTTAACTCCCATTCCCCCAATGTTTATCTACTTTGCATATTCTCTCCTCATGTTTCACATTCATCTTATTTTCCCTATCTTTTAAAATTTTGTCTATATTTTCATCCGTTTAAACTTCGTTAAATATTGCAATTTTGACCCGGTTTAGGGTCAATTTTGACCTGGTTTAGACCTAATTTTGATCCGATTTATGCTCAATTTTGACTAGAATTTTGGGTCCAAATTTGACCCGGTTTAGACTCAATTTGACCATAATTTGGTGCCAATTTTGATTTTTATCCAAATCCAATCCAAATCAATATGAAATTCATCAAAATTAAACCGAAATTTAAACAAAATTCGGTTCTTATCGATTTATTCGATTTTTAACCCAAAATTAGTATGATTTTTACTCGAATTGTGTACAATTTTATCCAATTTTGATTTCCATACCATTAAAAACTCAAATAAAAATGAAATTCAACAAAATTAAACAGAAATTTAAACAAAATTCGATTGTTATCGATTTGTTCGATTTTTAACCTGAAATTAGTAGATTTTTACTCGAATTGTGTACAATTTGAACCAATTGTGATTTTCATCCATTAAAAATTCGAATCAATACGAAATTCAACAACATTAAACCGAAATTTAAACATAAACCGAAATTTAAACAGAAACTGATTCTTATCGGTTTGTTCAATTTTTAACCCGAAATTAGTATGATTTTGACTCGAATTGGGTACAATTTGACCCAATTTTGATTTTCATCCAATTAAAACTCGAATCAATATGAAATTCAACAAATTTAAATAGAAATTTAAATTGAAACCAATTTTTATCGGTTTGCTCGATTTTTTAACCCGAAATCGGTATAATTTTGACTCGAATTGGGTGCAATTTTGATACACTTTTGATGCAACTTTAAGTGATTCGGGTTTTAATTGAGTAAAAATCAAGATTAGATCAAGATTGAGTGCAATTTTGACCCAAATTCGATATAAATTTAATTCAATTTTGATTTTCACTCGATTAAAAACCGAATCATTCAAAATTACACCGAAATTTGAGTTATAATTTGACTAAATTTAGGTATAATTATAATAAACATAAAATAATTTTTTTGTTTAAATTTCGGATTAGTTCAGTTCAAATTTCATATTGATTCGGATTTTAATCGGATTAATCGGTTTAGTTCGGTTGAAATGTCATATTAATTCGGGTTTTATTGTGATTTTTGTGTAATTTCGATAAGAATCAGATTTTCTTTAATTAAGGTTTAGTTCGGTTAAAATTTCATATTGATTCGAATTTTAATGAGATAAAAATTAAAATTGGATCCAATTTTTGGTTAACGTTGGTTTCAAACCAAGTTAAAATTGGATCTAAATGCTAGTCAAAATTAAACTTAAACCGAATCAAAATTGGTTTCAAATTGTGGTCAAAATTGAATCTAAACCGGGTCAAAATTGAGTCTAAACTAGATATAAATTTATTTTGGATCGGGTCAGATCAAAATTAGGTAAAATATCGGTTTGAAATTGATAGATTTAATGTAATTTTAAATGGAATGGATTATAAATAAAAATTTTAAATATAAAAGAAATAGGATGTTGATTGAAATATAAAAAGGAATAAGATGAAGATAAAATATTGATGGAAAATAGATAAGGTAGACAAAGATAAGAGAGAAACATAAGTTTGTTTTTTCTTTTGAAATCTCTCGTAAGCTTTATCTCTATATTGACAAAAAAGAAATCGAAATTCTCTAACCGTTTGGTGAATAATTACAGTGCGACAAAGAGTGAAAGAATCAGACAGATTGAACAACGAGGCAAACGTGTAAAGTCAGAAACAAGCCAAGTGACATGTCTGAGATGACGTGGCGCAATTTCCTTATACCATCACCACTTTGTTAGTAAGCCGTAGCCTCTGTCAATATAATAAAACGAACGATGCATTTCTTATGCACTTTCTCAGTCCTTTTTCTTATCGTCTTCACTTTGGGTCTCGACGCCATGGATCCAAATCTGCAGTCCCTGAGGACGGCTGTGTTGCCAGACCTTCCGTACGCATACAACGCATTGGAGCCTGCGATAAGTGAGGAGATCATGCGGCTGCACCACTCTAAGCACCACCAAACGTACGTCAATGAATACAACAAGGCTCTTGAAAAGCTACGTGGCGCCATGGCCGAGGGCGATCACTCCTCAGTCGTCAAACTCCAAGGCCTCATCAAGTTCAACGGCGGAGGTTCTATGACGCTCTCTCATATTGTATATCCTTTACGGACGGATTGGAAATAGGGGTGACTAGATAGAGATGGATGGTGTTAATCCATAAGGAATTTAAACAGTGTTTACCGTTCATAAATCGCCATTTTTTTTAGTAGTACGGTCCCTTGTGCTAGGAAATTCGGCATCTTTCTTATCACTTTTCTTGCAGGGCACATCAATCACGCCATCTTCTGGAAGAACCTTGCTCCTGTCCGTGTACGTCGTGTTCGTGACAATCAATATCTCTTGAATGAGCTTTTTATTTGATCTCTAACATAAACGCAGGAAGGAGGAGGTCAGCCACCGCAGGATCCTTTGTTATCGTCCATCGACGCTCACTTTGGGTCCCTAGAATCATTGATGCATAAGATGAGCGCCGAAGGTACGGCCCTGCAGGGATCTGGGTGGGTGGTAAGCATCATCATTGTCATCTATGTGTGGATTGGGATTTAATAGTCATATATATGGTTCATTGTTTTGTTTTACTGTTACATGATAGTGGTTTGGATTCGACAAGGAGTTGAAGAAGCTCGTCATAGAGACCACGGCTAATCAGGTAAAAATGTTGACTTTTCACAGACATGGTTAAAAGATTCATATCCCAATATAATTTGAATTAAAATTAGTTTAAAAATTAAAATTATTTAATTATATACATGTGAAACAATACAATATAACATTATAACATTTTATTTAGGATCCTCTCGTGATTAAAGGGTCACACTTGGTTCCTCTTATCGGTATAGATGTTTGGGAGCATGCGTACTATCCACAGGTAAATCTTACGAATGACAAAATAGTTTAAGATCTGTACAGCATAAGAGTTATGCTATGTCTCACTCACTGTGTGTTTTGGTCAGTACAAGAATGCAAGAGCTGAGTATCTGAAGAACATCTGGAGTGTCATAAACTGGAAGTACGCAGACCAAGTTTATGAGAAGGAGTGTATGCTTTAACTTATGTTGTTATTATGTCTCGCTTGTGTATGTGTTGTGGCTGAAATGTGAAGTGTTCCAAGGTTATCCGATGTGTTGTAATAATCCCATGTGGCATCTGTTAGTTAACGTAGTTTTGAAATGCAAAGTACTAAGGTCCGTCATGGTTTTGTAAAATCAAATCAAATAAGTCTTAGCAATAAATATTATTAAATGGGTAATAAGTTTTTTTTTATTTATTTTGAATTATTTTAAATTGCAAGTAAATATTACGAAAAAGTTAGATTAATCGAATTTTTTTACAAAGTAATTTTATTCATTTAAATGATTGTATTTATATACGTTTATGTAAATGTAATAGGTATAAAATCGTAGATATTAATATGTTAGTAATAGCAAGGTTATAATATGTGTATCAATTTCATATGATATTATCATATATAAATCAATATTGTTAAAAATTTAGAGATCTAACACGTGTATTAAGTACAAGTGAATTATATTATATCTGAATAAAATAATAAGTTTATTGTTAAAATTTAGAAAGAAAATATTTGCACTAAATTTTATAACAGTAATCTGATTCACGTGTAATTTTAAGATTTTAATAATATTAATAATATTAAATTTGGGTATTAATCATAATTCAATTATATTTAAAAGATAAGATCACATGAATGAATCAACATCGTAAAAAGTACAAAGATTAAAGAGTAAATATTTCATTGAATTTATATGACAATAAAGAGCAAATATTTCATTGAAATTATATGACAATAATTTGATGTATGTGTGATACGTCGTATATCTAATACATTCTAAAACAAAAATCTAGGTGAAAAGTGAAAATAACATGTGTTATTATTATTGACCGTCCGATTACCTCTTTTTTTTTTTTTTGGGCAATTCTGAGCCCTCGGATCAACCACGGCATTGTTTAAGAAATGCTATCTCTTCCAACCGTTGGATTATTTCCACCGATTAATCGTGATCGTCCATTGTTTCTTCCTTTTATCCTTTGCAATGCCTTTAGGGTTTCAGATAGTTGAGCAATTCGCTCGTTGTTTCAGTGTTCGTTTTGGACGGTTTCGTCGTCCGGCCGTTTTTTCGCCGGATTGCTTGCCGTTTTCGGCGTGTGCTTCGATTTGTTTGCGCCGAGAAGAAGGAAACTCTCTTCACAGAGGGGGTGTTTCGATTTGTTTGCGCCGGAAAGAAGGAAACTCTCTTCACAGAGGGGTATAGCGGGGACTCCAAAAAAAACGAGAAGGTGGAGCCTAGCAACTCGCTTTTAGCGGCGCTGAGCGGCCGGAGATTGATTGAAAAGGCAGCCCAGGCAGCCCGCCTCTTTAGTTATTCCGCCGCGAAGCAAAAAGAGGGGTCCCCCTTTCCTTCCTAGCCCAGCCGCCCGGGTAAGTTCCTTCCTTTGCTTTCGTTTCAGAGTTCATGGTGGGCCGTTTTGGTGTTTGTCTTTCGTTTTTACCTCGGTTTTAGGGTTTCGGTTGGAGCTTCTGAGCCGATTGTGTCGCGCAACCGCTTCTCCGGCAGATTCCTTGTCGTTTCCGGTGTATTCTTCAATTTGTTTGCGCCGTCGGGTAAGTCCCTTCCTTTGCTTTCGTTTCAGAGTTCATGGTGGGCCGTTTCAGAGTTCATGGTCGACTAAACAGTGTCGTTTCGTATGATACTGATAATGCAGTTCTACTCGGCTTCCTTTTTAGAAGATATTCGTGAAGTAATTTCGGATGTGGGCAATAAATACCCGAATGCCAATTTGTATGTTGTGGGATGGTCGCTCGGGGGAAATATTCTTGTGCGTTATCTGGGTGAGGTAAGCACATTTGACAAAACTTTCGGAATCTTGCTTTGCATCCTCCATCGGATTTGGATAGATAACTCAACTATTCTTTACTTTTAATTTTCTTGCAGGAATCCCACGAATGACCCCTTTCTGGGGCTGTTTCATTGTGCAATCCTTTCAACTTGGTCATTGCAGAAGAAGGCTTCCGTAAGGGTTTTAACAACGTTTATGACAAGGCTTTCGCTAGAGCTCTGTGTACAATTTTTAACAAGTAATTCAAGAACGCTACTGCTGATGATGATGTTGTCTAATATATATTGGATGTATTTTCTTTGTGGCCAGTCTGAAATTTTGACACTAATACTCATACTGCTGCAGGCATGCTCTTCTCTTTGAAGACATAGGAGGTGAATTTAACATCTGATAACACTGAAAGTGTATCAATATTAGGATAGATTTTAGCACCATTATCACATGTATCTTATATAGAGACGTACAATTCCGATATGATTATGCGGTTCACACACTCGTTTTGTTGGTTTTCAGGTTTTTAGGCGACAAGGCCTAAATGAGCTTAAAATGACGGATTCCTTATCAAAACCACATGAATTGAGGAAATATCTACTCAGAGCCAAGATCGAGCTTCAGAACCCAAAGGAACACCCGAGCAACGAGCGGAAAAAAGAGATTTCAAGGAGACAAGGGTGCCCAATCGGGCACTATTCATCCACCCGCTCGGGTAAAACCTACGGGGTTTTATCCGCAAACCTTGCACGACCCGGGCACAAAGGCAACGAGATCGGGTAGCCTTACCCGATCGGGCGCAAGAAGTACACCCGCTCGGGCATTAATCCATCCAATTTACCCCGAAAGTTTACACGACTCAGGCCGCTCAACCAAGCGATCGGATGATGTCTACCCGATCGGGCACTATGACGCAACACGACCGGGCGAGCCTCTGCACAACCGGGTAACATCTGTGCCCGAGCGGGCAGTGTAATCCGCAACAACCTAGATCTAACTTTCAAACGAGCAGATTTAAGGAACAGAATAGATCTAGGGCAAAGGGGGGGCGACGACCAGGGCAAGGAAAGGCTGGAAAAACGTCTGGGAAGGCTCGGGAGGCATCGGAGAAGAAGAGAAGCATCAATCCTTGCACCGGTAACACGATAGGGAAGGTCGAGGCATCGAATTCCTTAGAGTATATCATGTATAGGATTATGTCATCTTCATCTTTTATTTTCTCCATGAGTGAGTAGAGTCCCTACTGCGGGTAGGGATATCGGAATTGTATTGTATGAATAATGACTTGCGTTAAAGCTTAATTTTATTAATTTATTCTTGATTTACGGTTCTACGCTTAGCATTATCATTCCTACGCTAGTGCTGACCGCTCAGCGACATAGGATTTCAGACTTTGCTGGAAGGTTAAAGAATGAATCCGGACCTGTTAAGTTGTAG
>CM071862.1:8749165-8766876 GCA_036759665.1 Gynandropsis gynandra
GATCTGTCGTTATTATAATCATAATAAATGGTATAATTGTAATGTATTAGTCATATAATCATATTGTAGTAGTCATAATATAATCATAGATTCACATAATTAAAAGAGACTCGAGTCTTAGAGACCAAAAGAATTCTTGTTCAGGCGTGGATGATAAGGATAAACTCACTACAAAAAAACTGGCCGTTTCCAACGGACACCAACGGATTTCCGTCCGTCGCGAAAAGTTCGTTGCAAATGAGGATCCGTTGCAATTCGTGACGGCCTTCCAGCGGATATTATCCGTTACAAAATTGCAACGGACTTTCAACGGAGTCAGCCGTTAGAATAATAGTAACGGAGAACCGTTGCAAAACGTTGTGACGGACGGCCGTTGGTGTGCAACGGCGGTCCGTTGCAAAATCGGAAATCTTTGCAAAGGACATCCGTTGCCAAGTGGCGGGACATTGCAACGGATTACCGTTACAAAATGGCGGGAGCTTGCAACGGATGGCCGTTGCAAACTGGCGGGAAGATTTAGCGGGAAAAATATTTTTTTAACGGAAGCCCGTTAGCGGTTGCAACGGATGTCCGTTGCAAAAGGGTGGGAAACAGACATGATTATACTCCTCAGGTGTTAACCAATATTCATCGGATTTTCCTCCTGTATGTCCAATCGGTGTAAACATGTCAGGAATTGTGCCAAAGTGCGGATTATATTGATACAGATAATTTGTGTGATCATCCGCTGCACGTCGCTCTTTCGTCTGAATATGCGACTCGAAATAAAATGTGCTGAAATATGTGATTTCTTCCAGCAAGTATTGTTTAACAATAGAGCCTTCGACCGCTGCTTTGTTTTTTGCTTTTTTCTTTAAATGAAAGAAGAACCTTTCGAAAGGATACATCCATCTGAATTGAACTGGCCCACCGAGTATTGCCTCATCTGGTAAATGTATTGGCAAATGTTCCATGACATCGAAGAATGAAGGCGGAAAAACCTTTTCCAATGCACATAATACTTCAGAGATATTGTTTTTCATTACTTCCAAGTCATCACCTTTTAAATTTCTCGAACATATATCTCTGAAAAATATGCTGATTCCGCATAACACATCGTGAACATTACGTGGTAAGAGCTCAGCAAATGCGATTGGAATGAGCCGCTGCATGAAAACGTGACAATCGTGACTTTTTAAACCGATCAGCCTCGAACCGACAATATCCACACACCGAGCAATGTTCGATGCATATCCATCGGGAAACTTAACGTCCTCTTTTAACCACTTTAATAATGCTGTTTTGGCCGGACTAGACAATCTGAATACTGGGATAGGTGACCTTCCATCCCGTAATTCCAACTCTGGTCGTCGGCATATTGACTTCAAATCTTTCCTCGATTGTATATTATCTTTCGTTTTACCCGTCACATTCAAAACAGTATTTATGATGTTATCGAAAAAGTTCTTCTCGATATGCATAACATCTAAATTATGACGTAATATCAATGATTTCCAGTATGGTAGTTCCCAAAAGATACTACGTTTATACCAGTTATGCCATTCACCTTGACCTTTTGGTTTACGATGCCCATGATCTCCACCGCATTCTACTGATTCTTGTAAATCCTCCATTGTGTTCAATCTTTCGTAAAGGATTTGTGTTCCGGTTTGCATGCACGGTGCCTCTTTTTTTTGAACCACGTTCTTCCGAAAATGTTTTTTATCTCTCCTGAAAACATGACCACGAGGAAGAAATCTTCTATGACAATCAAACCAACATGGTTTCTTACCATGTACTAGTCCAAATGAATCTGTATCCTCCATACAGTAAGGATATGCTAATCTTCTGTGCGTGCTCCATCCTGATAACATTCCATACGCAGGAAAATCGCTAATTGTCCACAACAAGACCGCTTTCAATCTGAAATTTTGCTTAGTACTGACGTCATAAGCAATTATTCCTTCATTCCATAACTGTCGTAATTCATGAATTAAGGGCTGCAAAAATACATCGAAACTTTTCTTCGGATGTTCTGGTCCTGGAATAAGCAACGTCAGAAACATTACCTCTCTTTTCAAACACATCTCGGGAGGTAAATTATAAGGAGACAAAATCACCGGCCAGAGCGAATATTGACTTCCCGATTGTCCATAGGGACTAAAACCATCCGTACACAAGCAAAGATAAACATTTCTCGTTTCACGTGCAAACTCGGGAAATATTACATTAAAATCTTTCCAAGCTTGACCATCCGATGGATGTTGCATTACACCTTCGGTCGTGGAGTGTTCGGCTTGCCATCTCATTGCTGCAGCGGTTTTTTTATTCATATAACCTTCTCAACCTGTTTGCTACAGGCATATAAAACATTTTCTTGTATGGTACGTATTTCCGTGAAGATGGTTTTTTAGGCCGAAATCTGCTTGCACCGCAAAACTTGCATTCCAACAAGTCTTTATCATTTCCCCAAAACAACATGCAACTGTTTCTACAAACATCAATTTTCTCATGTGGCATTCCCAAGTCTTTTAACACATTCTTCGTTTCGTAGTATGTCTCGGGAGCTTGGTTATTTTCCGGTAAATATTCCCGCATTGTTTTACAAAATGAATCCATGCAATTTTCAGCCACATTGTAGTCTGTTTTAATACTCATCAATCTTGAAGATAAAGATAAACGAGACCGACCTTCACGACAACCTTCATATATAAGTTGTTTCGCCGAATCCAATAGGTTGAAGAATCGACGTGCATCGATGTTCGGCATCTCTTCATGCGTTTGTTCATTAACAACTCCAGGAAAAGCATCTGACACCATTTCCACATATGGATTGGTCGTTGATTCTTCATAAATAACTTCTTCATTTCGTTCTACTTGTACATCTTGCACACTACCTCTAACACCGCAATCTTCGCCGTGAAAAAACCAAATTTCGTAATTTTCAACAAAATCCACCTTATACAGATGTTTGCAAACAATTTCTTGACTTCGAAACTTCATGTTTTTGCATCTTTTGCATGGACATAACATTGTCCCCCGTTCTTGACACAAAGGCTGCATCGATGCAAAACTCATGAATTGCTCTAATCCGTGTAAGAATTCTTGCGTAATCTCTTCGGTTACAGGATCTTTTCTTCTATACATCCACTCCCTTGATCTATATATATTTCGATTCGAAGACGACGACATTTTTTGAAAATGTTTTTGTTGTTGATGGTTTGACGCACTTGTTGGTAAGATCTAAATAGTTTATGTTCCAACGGACATCCGTTGCAATTTGCAACGGATAGCCGTTGCAGGTTCACGTGAAATTATTTAAACTGGTGGCCTCGAAATTCACAAAATCAACGGTTATCAGTTGCTATTGCTAACGGCTATCCGTTAGAAAGTGCAACGGACGACCGTTAGAACTCCTTCTAACGGAGATTCCAACGGGCGTTGCCAACGGATGTTGTCCGTTGCCATCCGTTAAATTTTGTGACGGATTTCAAACGGCATGTCTAACGGAGTTTTTCCATTACAACTCCGTTGAAATTTACAACGGATATGCAACGGATCTCTGCCCGTTGCAATTTCCCCACATCCGTTGCAATCCGTTGGTAAAAGTTTCCAACGGACGGATCCGTTGCCCCGTCCGTTGGAAACTCCGTGTGTATGGAGATACATGTATTTCGACTATTTGAAATATTACGTAAAGGCAAGTGGGAGATTGAAAGTCCTATGCCAATTATGTAATATTTGAATAGTTTTGGGTTTAAGTTGTAATTATTAAAGAGTTAATAATTATAAATAAACGCTTTACGAGGTTTCGATATATACACTATTCTAAGATGAAAACCCTAGCCGTCAGAAAAGAAAAACCCGAAGAACGAAAAACAGTTTTTCGTTCTTCCGAATCCCGCATCTGAGCAATCCCGATCTCGGCGTGGATACGCGTAGAGGACTTGTGCTATCAAGTCTCACATCCGATCCTCAGTTCAACGTTTCAGGTATCTCAGAAACTGTTCTTGAGTCGTTTAACGTTGAAACCGAACAATTAATCGTAAACATGACTAGATCTATATTCGGGTTGATTAAAACACGTTTCCGCATAATCAAATCAACCCTACAAGTTATGATAGTCAAAATGGAGTAATAAGGATGAAAACTTTACAACAAATCTAGTTTTGAAATCCACGACCTAAAAAACTATCACATGATTTTCTAGAAATCGAAGATATCCACGACCTACGTTATCTTGCAGATTTCCTAATTTCACATTATACTTTAAACCTATTTTTCATTGTCTTGATTATTATTATGGCATATATTGTTGTTTTCAACGAGTTAATGATCGATGGCTTATTGTTGGCTATTTATTTCGTTTTTGGGAAGCGAAAAACATTAGAAATGGTGGTTCACTAATAGGTGTCGAGTTATTATTGATCGATACAAATGTAAGATTTTCATTAGTTTATATACGTAAATTATTTTGATCTAAATGATTCTTTTATTTCAATTGAATATATTCAAGCGTTGATAAATTATAACATCTCCAATCGTTGCACGTCATTCTTGAAAAAATGATGATTTTTTGATAGTAGTGATTTTTATGTCGTTATGAGCAACGAGAACTTCCAGATGACTGACGCCAAGGCTACAACTCTCTTTACCATTACAAACAAAGTTAATTAAATTTGTCGAAAGTTAAATGTCGATTGTTAAAAACAAAAGGTTTTGGATCTTTGACAATTTCATTGCGTTGGCAAATTTGAATATTGGACTGCCAATTCTCATGCATATTTTTTAGATACACTTCGCATTTCATTTATTTATTCATAATACATGATTTATTGTTGTTATTTAATTTGTTTTGGATGTAATTGGTCGTTTTCATGCGATGAGAGATACTCAAGTGACTCAATTTGTCAGAGTACGATGGTTTATTTTATGTTATTTTTTATCTTGTTTTTTTTGAATATATCACACCCCAATGTATCAAACATGTGACAAGGTGCCAAATAGGACTATAACAGCCTAGGATGAGAAAGTAATGGATTTCTAGAAGAATATCGAGGTATTTGGGAGACAACAATCCGTGCTTATAGCAATAAATCTTAATCCAAAATTGGTCGGAGGTATAATGACTATTTTATGTTGGTGATGTTGTTATATATACAACATATTTTAAATTCATAATGCATTCTATTTAACCAAGATCAATTATATATTAAGTCGACGTTGGGAATTCAATTTTATTTTTATGGTGTATGTGACACAATCAAATACTACATTGAAAGATATTTTGTTATTTCAACATAAGTTTCCAATTATTTATTAGTCATTTTCCCTCTTATTACATAATTTGTTTTTCTCAACGTTAATGACAAGAGAATTTTGGTTGTAACACTTTTTGTTTCATCTTCGATGTCAATAGGTTAGGCGACATCATTCGCTACCTACATGAAAAATATATTGAATAAATTAAAACACCAACAAACAGAACTTATAAGTTACAATTATATATAAAATTACCTTAGTCACATCGTTTCAATTCTCATTGTTAGTCCCGTTAAATATACAGGTCACAATAAAATTCTGATAATTCGAAAAAAATTTGTAAGAAACCACTTTGATATTGAAAAATATGTCTTTTTTCCAATTAAATTCTTCAAACAATTTGGAAAATAGTCAAGACCAATAGCAAACTATTACATAAAAGGTTTTCAACATGATACAAAAAATTATTGTGTAAATTAACCAACAAGATCTAATGTACCAAATAATGTAAAAATTTATTATTTCTTCACGTCATGTCGAAAGCAACAAAAGTTATAACTACACTATCATCATCCACCACCATTTTCAACTCTATACCTTTAAAAATAATTAACAACAATATTGAGTAATGTAATATGAAACGACGAGTGAGTCTATTTTAAACAAAAATTCAAACACAAATCAATTAATTCCATAGTGGATATATCGTGCAAAAAGGTATAGATTAATGATGTCCGTGATTTCTTTATTTTCTTTGAGAAATTAGGGCATGCTATATAATTCCATCAATTCTTTGATAATACGTAACGATTTGTCTGTTTCATATTAAATCAACCTCTTTAGGGTAAAATACAAATTATTAACATAATTCTTTACGAAAAGTATATACGATCAATATTCCCTCATGTTCACCATTTGTTATGTAATTGTATAATTCGTGAATGAAACCGGTTCATGTTTGATGTCAATGTGATTTTATGTCTTAATTAATTATACTAACGTCATTTCTTGGACAAATGATGATGTCGAGATCTCCTATGGGATGAGCAAGCTACATACATTCAATCTCAAATCGAATAACTTATCATAAAAAAAACTGTTATGGTAATCACGTCAATAATTTTTAAATTGTTTATCAGTTAATATTATAACACCAACTATAACAATTCAATTTATATTGTGACTATCAATTGTGTATACAATTATTGCTTTTATTAAATAATATCATCTAATTAATTTACAAACTTTTTAACATTTCATATTTCATAGTATAAACTTTTACACAGATCATCCGAAAATTTTATAACAAATAAATTTTTAATACAATGCATCCAATAACTTTTTAAATTTTTTATAACCGTAATTATGTTAACATACAAATATCGATGGAGCACATTATCATTGCAAAATATTTGGATCCCAAAATTCTCACTACTTAATTTATTTTATCATGTTTGTTTATCTTTATTTTGTTATGTTCATGTTTGAAATTTATATAACATTTAAAAATTTAAATGATATGTTTTCCATAATTAGATATTCTATGTATTTGTTTATTTTTTAAAATTATAGCATTAAAATCCGCTTCAACAATTTAATATAAAATTTTGTTGTACTCATCGATTCAATCATTATAAATAACTAATTATTAATTGTACATAAATTAATAATTTGGGGATTACTTGGGATAAACTAAACTTATCATACACTATTTTATTTAAGTATCATTAATTCATTTTTTAAAATCAATAAAACTATAATTATAAGATTAAATATATATATATATATATAATTATTAAGTATATCCATTAAATTCGGAAATCACGGGGGTATTCGTAACTAATTAGTCTAAAAATTGAAAATTGTTTGAATTCAATTTGATTATTAATTAAATTGTTTGGATATGGATTAAATGGTTGTGTATAATGAATTTGGTTATAATTTTTATAACTATAATTTAGATTTATCTCATTGTTTATGAATTACTATTATGAGCAATAACTAGACACTTTCCCACTCAAAAATAATTTCGAAATTTTTATTTATAATATTAATAATTATTTTCTAAAATAACAATTAGTGATTATTTTGAGATGGCATGGTTCTTCTTCTTATGCTAAAAAAAATTTAAAAATGTATAAAATATTGACATGTATAATAATAATAATTTTGTTGGGTCCTAAAAACAAAATATAATTAAAGCTGAAGATAAAAGAAGACCAGCAAGAGCTAAAGTTGACAGAAGCCCAACAAGGCCCATTAGGTTAGAGCGTCGGTGGACGCATTTATATAAGAGCTCCTCTCTCCCCTGATGTTGTTTCTAATCGCCGCTAAGAGAGCTGAGCAGCACAGGAAAACCCTAGTTAGCAGTTGTCGGTAACCATGGTGGGTAGTACTATTCCCCTCCCGATATTGGATTGCTTTGTAGAATCCGATGTTTTTACACTGTTCTATTTGTCTTGTGCGATTCGTATTTGTAGACCTTCAAGCGCAGGAACGGTGGCAGGAACAAGCACAACAGGGGTCATGTCAATTTCATCCGCTGCTCCAACTGCGGCAAGTGCTGCCCTAAGGTGAGATCATCTCCCATCTGATGTTTCATCTGTTCGGGTGATCTTTCATCTGATGTAATTGTTTTTACTGTGAAAACGAGTAGGACAAGGCGATAAAGAGATTCATCGTCAGGAACATTGTCGAGCAGGCGGCTATCAGGGATGTTCAGGAAGCCAGTGTTTACGACGGTATGTCTGATTTTTCTTTTCTGCGGCCCGTGGTTGATTCATTATACAAGTACTGCCTTTGTGTTGATTCTGGAACTTTGTGGGGATCCTTATCTTTGGATTCGATTTTTGTGATAGAGGTAATGGTTGATGTGTTCACTGTTTGAATGTTAATTATTGGACTATGTAGGCTACACCCTGCCAAAGCTGTACGCCAAGATACAACATTGTGTGTCGTGCGCCATCCACTCTCACGTTGTGAGGGTCAGGTCCCGCACCGACCGTAGGGACCGTACCCCTCCACAGCGTTTTGCCAGACGCAGGGTAATTTCTTAAATCTCTTAATTTATTTTTATTGTTTCTCCTTACAATCATGGCTAATTGCTTGTTATATCATGATATATAAGTGTCCTCTTTTGGCATTGCACATGTCTATCCATGTTATTCATCTTGTTCTCGACATAAAAACCTGAACTTTGTTATTGTTGCCCTTGTTCAAATGAAATTGTTTCATAAAAACCTGAACTTTATTATTGTTGCCCTTGTTCAAATGAAATTGTTTCAAACCAAGTTCTATTTGATTGCCATTCCTTGCGTGATTCATTGCACATCATGTTTTTAGTGTTGGACATTGTTGTCTGTAGGGTTATTTTGCATATCTCTGATTAGTTGCACTTGTTGTAGTATTTGATAAACTTGCACTTTATTTACTTTTTTGTATGGATTAATTGTTTTGACACGATGATGTTTCAGGATGATGGGCCTAAGCCAGGGCAACCAGGACAAGCTCCCCGTGTCCCTGGAGCTGGAGCTGCTGCACCCCGCACCTGAAGTCTACAGATGCCTCACCCAATCCATATTTCCTAGTTTCGTTTCGTATTGTCTGAAATTTTTGAGAATGCTTTTTATATTTGAGATATTGCTTTATGCAGTCTATTATGCCTCCTTGGTTTTGGATTTGGCTTAATCTTTTTCTATGTGAACAGATTGTTTATCTGCTTGATATCTTATGATTCATGGCTCGTTCCGTAGAAATTGCGTGCTATTTCTTGAGATTATATTTGTGTGCATTATCTGTAGTTATTGAATTTGAGGATGATCTTATTGAAGGTTCAAATGATAGACGAATAGATGATGTTATCGAAGGTTCAAATGACAATGTGTTGCGTTTTCGACCATGATTGCGGTATATATCAAGTACCATACAAATTACCATACAATGATGAGGTTTCAATTTATATAAATGGTGATACATCGTGTTCTCGGCATATTAGAGCAAATTCCTAAGTGAATCAAAACGTTTTTCCGATCCGAATTCCCTTGATTTCAATTTGGATAGTTTGATTTCAGTTGAAATACTTTGAGTTATCGAATAATTCAGATAATTCGATTTTTTCCAACTTTATAAAAAAAAAACCTCTCAAAAATAACATACTTCTTCTTTTAAAAAACAAAACTTTAAATTAACTAAATTGAATTTAAAATAAGTATCTTAAAAAGCTTAAACACTTTTGCATATCAAAAATGAAAATAACATGTGATAGAATCTGTTTCTTTTTTCCTTTTTAAAGAGAATTATGTATTTTTAGAGTTAGATTATTATTATTATTATTAAATGGACCTTGTTTTGTTATTGTTTAACAGAATTAGTTTGACATTTTTATAAAATTAGAGTGATATGTTGTTTTATAACAATTAGTTAAAATAACATGATAATTTTAAATTCAATTTGTTCGAATTTTTTTGAATTCGTTCAAAACTGAATTGAATTCGAAAAGATTTTGAATTTTGGATCTACAATAAATACGAGTCAGGTTTTTTGAGTCGATTCGGTTCAGATCGCAACCGTAAATATTCATCTCTAACAAAATTTAATGGCGACATAACATCCGTTCATCGTAATCTCATCATATATTAAGCAATTATCATACAAAACGAATGAGGTTTGGGAAGATTTAAATGGTGACACAGACAAGTCATGACCTCGACATTTAGTAAACAATTATTCTACAAACTCATGATGTTTATAGAGACTTAGAAGGCAATAAGGCGTGCTTTCCGTCATGACCTCGATATATGTTAAGGAAATGTTAGACCTGACAAAGGAGCACCGGTCTTTGAAGAAGCCTAAATGGCAACATGATGTGCTCTCGACCATTGCAACATGGATACGGCGTGTGCCGCGATCCTTTTATAAGATGAGATTTCACATCTGGAGTTGATTACTACTTCTATTGATAACTAAATTTATCATATATTTGTCAGTAAATCATCAATCATAGGTCTACTCCACATCAAACATATTGAATCACACACACATAATACGTCTATTCTTTAGCAAACATACTTAAACCGTCAGATATTTTTATAAAATAAAATAAATAAAATTTAATATAATCAAATCAAATCTCTTAAATACCTTCACCACACAACCCACTTCTCATGTCACACTTAGAGCGTCCATTCTCCTCGAACTTTTATTTCCTCAAAATTATTAGTGTCACTCCGATGAGATGCGCTTACAAGATTCTTGTACTCATCAACCGTGTGACGTGCCACGTCATCGGGATGATGATAAGTGGAATCCACCTCAAAGGCATCGGAGGCGTCTAATTACTTTTTTATTCGATGGTCTACGCTCTCCAATTACAAGGGTTTCTGTTTCTGGGGTTTGGAAGAAGTCTTTAGGGTTTATTTTTTTCGCCTTTTTAAAAAATTGATTGAAAATAAAATTTTGATTAATTACGAAAACGTTTCTCTTGGCATCGTCCATGACGAGAGAAATAGCGCGTTCTCAGAAGAAGAAGAAAAGAAAACGGAAGGAAACAACAAATTATCCTTTTTTTTTCTGGTTGATTAAAGGTTAGTTATAGAGAATTCATGACAAAAATGGCGGATATTTTGTTTTAGGTTATTATAAACTTTCCATATAATGTGTTTTTTCCTTATCTTTGTGGTTATATAGTCATAATTTTCCCAATATCATACGGCGAGATATATCATTTCCTTGTTTCTGTTTCTTTTTGTTTATTAGGATTTCTGCAGTTTGTTCGTATTTTTTAAAAGTTTTTCTTCTATATGTACGCAATGATGGTTTTTGTCTGAATTTCGGTGAGTTCTCTTCATTCCTCTTCCGCAGTATCGTACGAGATTACTGTCCGCATCTGGGTTTTTGTGTCGGAAATGATTATGTTTAAGAGTATTGGGAATTGTAACGTTTTATGCAGGCGTTCAGGCAAATATCTAAAATCATTAAACCTCTTGGGTGACGAATTTAGTCAATTGCTATGATTAATTGTACTTGCATCGTCAGACATTTGTGGGTCTTAGGTACTTGATCATGGACATAGTTTTTTTCTAAAGGATCTGCTTATCTGATAGAATTGTATTCGACGAAACAGAACTTGTCTTAACATTTATGGCTTCTGGTCTAATTTGTTGTTGGATTTGGCCTTTGCTCGTCTTTTCCTCTTTTTTTTTCTTTTATTCTGGTGATGTTCGTCGAACCCAATAAAAAAAATGACATTTTTTTTGTGTGAATCTCGCCTTTTTCGTTTGTATCTGTGATTCAGAGCCTCTTCCGTGGTCCTCATACAACAAAACGTATCCAAACAGATACTTGGGTTCTTCCAAAATGCTTATTTTTCATGTGAAAATCACAAAAGCCTTGCTGCAAAATGAAGAATTTTTTTCCTATTTATTTCTTTTTCTATGGAACAGGAATCAAGTTTCTTTGAATTTCAGAGAACAGCCCCAAGAATCTCATGACATATGGACTTAAACTACAGGCAATCTCCGGATACTTCACTTAATGTTATAAATTTCTGAATCTAAAACTTGATTTTCCCAAGCGAGGAAGATCATATGGTTTTAGTCAAGTCTTCATACGTTTGAACTTAACTGAAAATGAAGTTTTAGGACTTAAATCTTTTGTATTTACTATTGGTTACAGCAGTCATGCTGTGTTTTGTTTTGTTCTGTTCTGTTTTCTTCACCTGAAATATTGACTCTCATTGTACCAAAGTAATATCAGTCAAGCCTTACATTCGAGTATTTACACTGCCGATCGTCAGGAACTGTTGGCAACATCAGATGTTGTTTCCTTTTTACATGAAGTGCCTGCAACAAGGTTCACTCATCTGTTTTTTCACTTTGCTTCCATGCTTCTTTGTTTGATTATCTGTAGATTTCTTGATATGTCACCCTCATACAAATGGCACCGTGAGTGAGGATTCCCAGGTTATCAGCCTGAAGGTTTTTTTGAGATTTGTTGGCATGGGAGAGCTTCAAGAGAGGTTTTCAGTCTCTTCCTTATCGTCCTCATCATCATCGTCCTTGTCATCATCAAGAAAACTACATAGGACAGAATTACCGTTGATGGAAGGAGAATTGTGGATGATTGCCGAGGAAAGGGTCTGGGAGATACTATGCACCATCCAGCCAGTTCTTGTTTCTGACAGAAGGAGGAATGAAATAATTGATTATGTTCGGAATCTAGTCAAAGGTCACCATGGAATTGAGGTTAGTATTTCAGTCTTTCAATTGACTTCGCCCGCTGTTTTATTTCATTTTATTACCTTTGAATATGATTTGATGTTATTTCAGCTTGGCTTGTCATGTTGGAAATGTCTTGTTTTTGAAAATTTTATTTGATGTATGCATGTCGAAACGTTGTTTTTGTTAGGGAGCAAAGAAAGTACACATCCCCCGAGATGTTGTATTAGTTTCATTTTACATGATCAGTGATCCGTATGCTTGTTGTTGATGTTGCGTCAAATGCTGGACTTCTCTTGCTGTGCGGATTAAGACTTTTTTTGGAGCCATTTTACTAGCTATTAATGATTGATTCTGTACATGTTCTTATTGATTTTGGGGCATGTCTCTAATGGGTTCTAATCTGATTGCTGTATTGTATCCACAGGTCTTTTCATTTGGTTCAGTGCCTCTGAAAACCTATCTGCCTGATGGAGATATTGATCTAACGGTACTAACTCATCAAAATTTGGAGGAAGAATTGGCTGTTCAATTATGTAGTATGCTCGAAGGTGACGAAAAGGAATCTGATTTCCAGGAAATTGATGATTTCCATGCAACGGATGTTCAGTATATTCGTGCACAGGTTTGGCTTCTTTCCCCCCAAATATTACAGGAATGGTCTCGACTAAATTTGTGCCAATGCCATTTGGTGATCTTTGCTTTTGGCACTGTTTGAACACTAGGTCAAGGTCATAAAGTGTAATATCAGGAACATAGCTGTGGACATCTCCTTCAACCAAATGGCAGGACTCTGCGCTTTATGTTTTTTGGAGCAGGTACCAAAGTCTGTCCAAATATAGGTGTACGGAAACATAACATTGGTGTTGTGCCCTTGGTACCTTTGTAAGCTTATAACGACATGAACTATTAACATCAACCTCCATTCCTTTATGCACGACATTCAATTTACTGCGACGTCAATTGTTCTCTTAGCATCAATGTTGTTATATATAGAGCTAAATCTTTTCTGTGTATTTGCAGATTGACCATCTTTTCGGAAGAGACCATCTATTCAAACGTAGTACCATCTTGATTAAAGCATGGTGCTATTATGAGAGCCGTATTCTTGGTGCTAACACTGGATTGATCTCAACATATGCGTTGGCTGTATTAGTCTTGTACATCATTAACCTATTTCATTCTTCGCTATCTGGTCCCTTAGCGGTGAGCACGCTTGACCTTGAGCTTGAGCTTAGCTGAACATCATCTTCTTTATTTATAAGAAGACAGAATTAATCGCCGATCTTTCGACAGGTCCTATATAGGTTCTTGGATTACTATGGTTCATTTGACTGGGACAATTACTGTGTCAGTGTCATTGGTCCTGTGCCGATCTCTTCCCTTCCAGATATTAACGGTGAGGGTTGCAAATCAAAAACGATTTACAATTTCTTACCATGTTATTTTCCGATCTGACACTCTCTTTTCCGCATTATCAGCAGTGTCTCCAGGAAATAATGGGTGTGAGTTATTGCTCAAGGAGAAGTATTTCAGAGAATGCATTGAATTGTATTCAGTTCCGACAAAGGCTGTTGAAGCAAACAGCCATGATTTTCCTGTCAAACATCTTAACATCGTGGACCCGTTGAAACACAGCAATAATCTAGGGCGCAGTGTGACGAAAGGTCCCTTTCTTCTGCATTGTTAACCATTCAGTACTTCCTTGTATTTAGCTCATCTTCAAGTAAATGTTATGTCTTTGTTAACCTTAGGTAATTTCCAACGCATAAGACACGCCTTTTCCTTGGGAGCTCGAAAGCTCAGAGATGTTCTCACATTGCCTGTTGAAACAATGGGTAGCAGACTCGAGAAATTCTTCGCCAATTCTTTAGATCGGAACGGTAAGGGACAAAGACAAGACGTTCACAATCCTGTTACTGCGTTTGGCACTGGAAGATCAGAACTATCAAAACTCAGTGGAGATTTTGATGGTTATTATAGAAGTCTTGTATATGGGCAGTGGTATCATGGGTACAAATTGCCTGGCCAATCTCAACATAACTGGATGTCGATGTCTTCGAGTTCTCGGATTTCAGATACAAGTGCGTGGGACATTGTCCGTTGGTATGCGACCTGCCAAAAGAAGGAGTTCTATTGGAGAGGTCTGAACGTATCTACGCCAATGCAGCCTTATCCTCTTACCTCTCGTCTGCCCTCACCAACTGTAGGCCTTCAAAACACGGGTAAATCGAGAGGAACTGGCACGTATATCCCTGACATGGTGAGCCAGTTGATCACCCTTTTTTGCTAATTGAAATTGTATTTGCAGTTTATTGTATAACGAGGATTCATTGAACTAAATATTCCTTTGGTTGTCTCAGAGTCACAGCTGCTATTCTGATAGGTTTAGAAACATTAATACAAGGAGCTCCTTAGCATCAGTTCAGATTCCTCCGTTGCTGAAATCATCTGAACCGATTGATGGTAAGTTAGAAGCTTCCATGGTGACAAGAGATTCTTCAAATGGTAATGGCTGTACTCTCTCTCGAGAAACGTTGGCGTCTCATTGTGGAACAAAAGAAGAATCTATGAGAGTAGAATTATATGAGGCAGATCACCCGCCCCGAGCTGGGAATTCTTTTATATCCTTAGGAAGTACTACGAACGGGGCTAGCGAGTATCCTGCATTGACATCAGGACGATCTTCGCCAGTTGGTTCGATTTTCGCAAGCCATTCAGCCCACGGTAACAATAAAGAAAAGGAAAATGGCAGTTCTTGATGATCTTTGAACGTTCTTTCTCTCTGTTTAAGGTAATCTGGTGGTCACGGAGACGCTTCTAACAAAACGTTAGTAGCCTTGTAGGATTGAGTAGAAGATTATTCCTTTGTCTCGGGCTTTTGCTCTATCATTTTAACTTCTTACAAGTCCTTAAATCATAGTTTAATTCTTTCCATTACTGTCTTCTGTCTCCTGTCTCATTATTTCAGATTCTCTAAGCTTACGTCATGTTCTTTTTTCAGAGCAATGACTTTATTAGTCTCACAATGCCCGGTTTCAGTTTTTTCCACAACACACATGAACATCTCACATGAATATAGATTGACAATTGATATATATATCTATCTGATATTTATTATTGTAATTTAAAAATGATTCTCATATTATTTTACAATTAGAATAATAATTTATAAAGTAGAAAAATAGTTTATAAATAGAATGATGTTATGAAATAAATATCAATATTTTAGAAAATTTTCAATGATTAGAAAATACATGCACAATAAAAATAGGAAAATTTTGAGATGATAAAATTAGGTGGTTGTATGTTTATGTTGCTCCACATGTCGTACGAGTGGCTCCAGACTTTATTTCTGAGTCCCATTGAACGAATTTATCCATTTCATGGTTATGACTACATTCGTTGAACCCATGACGTCATCTCTATTTTTTTTATAAAAAATTTAAAATTATCAAATCACGATCGCATGCTAATTTTAAAAATACTTTCGTAGATTTCGTAGATTTTTAACTTAAAAAATACCCTTATAAATATTGATATTGTCAAAATACACCTACGATCCTACGATCCACTTCGACCTATCAATCCAGTTCGACTCTGCGATCTTTGTCTCTCTGCGACCCTTGGACCCCTGCGATCCTTGTCCCTCTACGACTGTTGGACCCTTGTGACCCTTGTTCCTCTACGATCTCTAGACCCCTGCGATCCTTATACCTCTACGACTCTTGTTACAATAATACTAAATCCACAAAAATAGCGATACTAACAATTAGTCAAAATAATTTATTATTTACAAATAATATGAATAATTTTTAAAAAAATTACAATTTAAAAAGTTGAATTATCCATTCCCAAAATTATGTTACAAATAAACTGTTAAAAAAAGAACAATGTACCAAATTATATCTTCCATAATCAACGAGTAAACATTTTTTAGACCCTTGGACCGTGCGACCCTTTTCCCCCTCCGACACTTGTCTCCTTTCGACCCTTGTACCTCTGCGACCACTTGGATCACTGCGACTCTTATCTCCCTTCGACCTTTGTACATCTACGATCCTTGTACCTCTGCGACCCTTGGACCCCTGCGCCCTTGTCTCTCTCGCAGGGTCCAGGATCGAACGAGTAAAAGGTTCGCAAAATGGTGCGACCCTTGCGATCCTTTACGCTTTATTATTTACAAATAATATGAATAATTTTTTAAAAATTACAATGTACAAAGTTGAATTATCTATTCCCAAAATTATGTTACAAATAAACTGTTAAAAAAAGAACAATTTGAATCAACGAGTAAACCTTTTTTTAGACCTTGGACCGTGCGACACTTGTACCCTCTGTGACCCTTGTCTACCTTCGACCCTTGGACCGTGCGACCCTTGTACCCTCTACGACCCTTGGACCCTCTACAACCCTTATCTCCCTTTGACCCTTGTCTCCCTTCGACCCTTGTACCTCTGCGACCCTTGTCTCCCTTCGACCCTTGTACCTCTGCGACCCTTGTCTCCCTTCGACCCTTGTACCTCTGCGACCCTTTGTCCCCTACGACCCTTGGACCCTCTGCGACCCTTAATACAATAATAGTAAATCCACAAAAATATCGATACTAACAATAATACATTCTATTGAATAATAGTAAAAAAACCAACCAAATAAAAACATGAATTTTGTTGTTCAAATGAGGTTCAAAGCAATCAAAATACATCGGAATTCAATCTATGAAGATTATAAGGGCAAGCAGTAGACAAGGTACATATCAAGAACGGTATCCAGTTCGACTTTGAGGGTACAACCCACGTTAAAGCCATTATAGTGACAAAACTTTGTCCAACCCCTGGTGATGCTAGCGTCACCGCGTTTCACAGGTCTTAGATCTTCCTCCCAAATGTCTGTGTAATTGGTTATCAGCTCAACCTTACATCGTCTACCGCAAAGACCATTCAACCTCGCAAACTCTATTGGAAGTGTCTGCGATAACCAAATAAATTTACAACAACGCCAAACTAATGCATATACGGCTTGATTTGATGAATTGAATAAATCGGTTTGAGTCACTTACCACTGCATCTACGGCCAGATTTGAACGCGTGAGTGGTACCGTGAAAATCCTCTCACCAGAAGAAGATGACCCTGACATCGAATCGCCGTCACCAGTCGTTTGCATTTTCGGCAATATGATGATGATGATGATGAGTGTTAGAGAGAGAGAGAGAGTAAGTGTCGTTATTAGAAAAAAGGAAACGGCTGGAATACGAA
>CM071862.1:8770743-8781642 GCA_036759665.1 Gynandropsis gynandra
CCCATTCGACTTTAGCGACCCAGTGACACATGCGACATATGAAACCCATGGGACCCATGCGACTCTAACGACCCTGCGGCTTATGCGGCCCTACGACTCTAACGACCCTACGACTTATGCGACCCTACGACTTATATGTCTCGATGGAAATTGACACTCAAATGACTTCTTCACTAAATATTACTTACTTGGTGCAACTTTCTCGGCAGCCCTTGATTTTGGATTAGGCATATGAATCCCGACATCCCTTAGAAGGTCTCTTACGGCGTCGATGATTCTCTTCTCCGACTTCCTTATTTCCCTATTAATTTCTGCTCCAGTGTCAGAGGGACTGCAACATTAACATCAGCATCATTATCACTCACGCTGCTGCTGCTGATTCTAGCCATTTTCCTTCTCGCCAACTTTAAATCGATCCCTCTCAAATTCGACATCACTTATTTCTTTCTTGCTATAAACTTTTAAACAGGTTTCACGTCGAAAAACTATTATTTCTTTCTTGCTATAAACTTTTAAACATGTTTCACGTCGAAAAACTGTTCGGCTTTCTCTTTTTCGACAGTTTTTCACGTGGGAAAACTGCCGAACGTAGGTTTTTCCACGTTCGAACATTAAGAGCAAGTTTGTCTTTTCTTCAGTTTTTTTCAGATTTAATAATTATTTTAGAGAAGGATATTTGAAGTGGTTTAGCTCTATAAGAGTATTTCTGATATTCCGCCTCATCTTCACATAATAATAACCAATTAATAATAATAAATGATATTTGAATACAAACCATAAACCGACATTTTTTCCTTTTAAATTTTAATTTATTAATAGTAAACATATTATCTAAAAGTCTACATGAAATATAATTATTTTAGTTATGTTCTTATTTAATATAATATATGGAAACTAGTAATTCATGACAAATATAGAAAAAAAAAGAAGATATCTAAATAAGATTCGCCGAATCTTAAAATATTTCTTTCGAAATAAAAATCTTCTAGAATGTCTTTTAAAAATTTCAAAATTAAGAAAATTGTAACCGAATTTGAAATATGGTTTTAAAACCTAATATGTTTTTTTTCATGACACACAAAGTTATGCTAAGAACCATCGTGAAAATTAGAGAACTTTTAAAATCGATAGAGAAAAACTATTTAGACATTATAATCCAATGGCTTCGTATTAGAGATAAAAACTCGGCTTTCTTCCACCGTTTCTTTCTAGCCCGAAGATTAAGAAACACCATTCGCTCAATTGTTACCCATGATGGTAGAAGATTTGAAGATTTTGCAATTAGTAGGATCTACCATCCGTCTGAGCACAAAGTGTTTGTGGCCAGAACGACAACCTTTCTTAAAAGGGAATTCCTTGAAGAAGGAATTCATGGTGGAGAATTAGTTCTTGACGAGATTCAAGAGCCCGAAAAACCAACACAAGCTCATGGACATGAGATGTCAAATTAGCCTATGCACTAAGTGTAGTGAGAAGATATCAGGCAGATCCTGGTGAGGAATACTGGAGAGTTGTTAAGAACATCCTTAAGTACTTGAGAAGGACAAAGGACCAGTTCCTCATTTATGGTGGTTCTAACTTGGAGTTAGAAGGACTCACTGATGCGAGTTTCTCGACGGACAAGGATGATAGTCGATCCATTTCAGGCTATGTGTTTTGTCTGAATGGAGGCGCAGTAAGTTGGAAGAGTTCCAAGCAGGCTACTGTAGCCGATTCGGTGACAGAAGCAGAATATATAGCGGCTTGCGAAGCAGCTAAAGAAGCGGTTTGGATGAGAAAGTTCATAGATGAACTTGGTGTGGTACCTTCGATAAAGGAAGCCATTCCTTTACTGTGTGATAACACCGAAGCTATTGCTCAGGCGAAGGAACCAAGGTCTCACCAGAAATCGAAACATGTTCTGCGGAAGTTTCACCTGATACAAGAGATCATAGCGCGTGCGGATGTGCACATCCAGAAGGTGGATGGAAAGGAAAATGCAGCAGATCCGTTCATGAAGGTGCTTGGATCAAAGGAGTTTGACAAGCATAAGCTGAGGATCGGATTGAGAGAGATGACTAGCTGACATTAGTTTATAGACATGTAGCGAGTTGTATTTTAGACATCGATTTTAATTTTATAATATATGGCATTATTTTTCATATGATGAATTTTCATAAGTGTATGATAGAGTTCAAGATTAAATCTGAAACTTGACATTATGATAGAGATCATAATAAAGAGAGTCAAGTTTTTGGTATGATTTAATCTGAATTGTTCTTGTTCGTAGGATCACTACTCGGACTATAATGATCCGGAAAGAACAACATGTATGTGATCAGTTTCTATGATGATAGAAATCAGTAGATCTCTTTTACTGAATCACATGTATGGGTGATACACATAATGATGTGATCACTGAACTGACCTAAAGGGGGAAATGCTTACTGGTTAAATAACCAATGAACTGTCATAAGATTTCTCCAGATAGTTAGATAGTTAGTTTTTCCTTAGACTTGAGATCAACATAGTAACTAGCATCTCATATATTATTCTTTGATTCTGGACACCTAGTATCTGAGAGTATTAGTTGAATAGATATTGGGAATGTTGTCAGTAATCACAATGTCTGTACGAATCTCTGGCCAGAGTACATTGAATGAATGAAGAATGGTGTTTCTTAGGTTCATTCATCAGTCAGTTGTGATTGACATGAGACATAGTTGATGATCCGTAAGGCTGACAGTTATGACCATGCCTAGGATGCATCCGGGGCTGTAAAGATGGAAGGAAATACTAACGTCAACTTCACCATGGTTCGTTTTGGGTAAGATTGTTACTGAAATGAGTAAGGATGTTACTTCACGCTATCCGGTCGTTGGGGAGTGTTGCTAGACGCCAACCTCGATTAGTTAATTAGTGGAGACTAATTGGCTACTGGTTTAGTGATGAACCTACGAGGTCACACGCATACGAGTGTCTCAGTATCTGCTTATGATTATTAGACAATCAGTGTGGAATACAATTATATTCATCCGCTAGCACCGAAGAATATAATTGTACTTGATTTTCTTTTGGGGTTAGTACATCAGATGTACAGGCAAGTATGTGTAAGGAGATACATATATTTTGACTGTTTAAAATATTACGTAAAGGCAAGTGGGAGATTGAAAGTTATATGCCTGTTATGCAATATTTGAATAGTCTCGGGGTTAAAAGTGTAATTATTAAAAGTTAATAATTATATAAGAAATGAAAATTAGGTTTTCGTTATCAGATTACAGAATCACAAAACAAAAAACCCTAGTAGCCGTCAAACAAAAATACGAAGAACGAAACAGTTTCGTTCATCGGAAATTCCGCACCAAAGGTTGAAGGCAGAATCCGATCTCGGCGTGGATACGCGTAGAGGACTTGTGCTATCAAGTCTATCATCCGATAATCACTCGTTCAACGTTAACAGGTATATTCGAAATCGTTTCTATATTTGTTCGTCGTTGAACCCCGAAAAACTAATCCAAACATGACTAGATCTAAAATTCGGGTTGATAAAAACACGCTTCCGCACCCCAAATCAACCCAACAATACGATCTACAAGGTCATCTCCAACCTTTAGGCGAATATGCTCAAGCTATTTCTTCTTGACCTCGTAGCTCCAAACCAAATGAATTTTGACTACTGTCACATGTTTTGCTTTCATAAGACAGGTGGACCGAAGATAATCACCCTAGAAAATGATATATCGAAATCCTTTGACTCTATATTGTGGAATTTTTTTACATATGATTGACACTCCTTCGCACTCTACCAAACTCATCGAGACTTTTATCACTTCACCTTCCTTCTCCTTTAGCTTAAACGAAAATATAAAAGGTTACTTCAAAGGGACTGGAGAGCTTCAACAAGATGATCATATTTCACCTTACCTCTTTTTCATTGCCTTTAACATTATATGTATAAGGGAAAAACTTCTATTCTCATTGTCACTTTATGACCGACTAAAAGAAAGGACTCGGGACCTGTGTTGCAGAAGGTGGGTCGATGTTTCATGTTTTATTCATATTTCTCCCTCAAATTTTGGACTCATCTTATTCTCTCAAATGTTTAAGTTTTGATTCTAGTTTTCCCTCATGTTTTGCAATTCAACTTATTACCCCTCCGATGTAGATTATATTTTTATCTGATTTAACCCGATTACCCGAATCGACCCGAACTTGATCGATTTTGATCGAAATTGGGTCTGATTTTGACCTGAATTGGCTCCAATTGTGATCCTGTTTTTAGTATTTTGACCCAAATTGGGTCCAATATTGATTTGATTTTGACTTGTTTTGGAACCGATTTTGACCCAGATTGTGTTGGGTTTTTTTATTGATTTTGATCTGGTTTTGTAACCAATTTGTAGATTGAATCAAATTGGATAGAATTAAACTAATCTAATTGGTTTAATTGGTTTTAAGTCACAAATTGGGTTGAGATCTATTAATTACATAATATTTAAGCCAAAATTGAGTTAAACGAATTGGTGTAAACAATTTTAGGTCACAAATTGGGTCGAATCGCGTAATCATGTCAAAATCAAATTGATTGGATCAATTTAATTGATTTTGGATCAAAATTTGGATTTGATATTTGGTTAATTGGGTTAAAATTAAATTAAACCGAGTTGATTTGATTGTTTTTTTTATCACAAATTGGTTCGAATCGGGTAATCGGATCCAAATTAAATTAATTGGGTCGGTTAAATTGATTTTTGGTCAAAATTTAGGTTTGGTATTTGGTTAATTGGGTTATAATGGAGTTAAACCGAGTTAATTTGATTGGTTTAGGTCAAACATTGGGTTTAATTTGGGTAGTTGAGTAAAAGTTAAGTTAACTGAATCGGTTTAATTGATTTCGAGTTAAAAATTGAATTCGATTCGAGTAATTGGGTCAAAATCGAGTAAAAATTGAAATTGGTATATTTAGAATTTTGGATTTAATGGCTGGTTATATAAAATATAGATGTAAAGGGTAATAGGCTAAATTGTAAAACATGAGGAGGAAAAAAGGATTAGGGTTTAAATTTGAAGGGAAATAAAATGAGTATGAAACTTGAAAGGAAAATATAAATAAAATAGGAAACATCAAGTGGGAATATGAGTTTTTCTCTTTCTCTATAATGTTTGACAAAGAAATGGATAATGGGAATTCTATAACCATCCAAAGTGGCTTTGAAACTTACCCATCTTAGCTTTGACAAGAATCTACTAATTTTCTGCGATTGTTTGACGGAAATATTGGAATATTTCAACTACTTGTCGGGTCTACAGATAAATAAATACAAACTTGAAGTTTTTGCCGCGAGCTTAGTGGAGACCGACCTATGAAAAATTGAGAGTTGCATGGGGTTGAACAAGCGTAGCCTTCCCTTCTGCTACCTACAGGATTGCACTTTGCACAAAGAAGCTCGGTTTTTGGATTGCCAACCGTTGAAACACCTTTCCTTTGCAGATAGAGTCTAATTGTTGAGTTTATAAGTGATCTCGAGTACATTGGTTATTGGCTTACTGCTTTCATACTAAAAGATGCAACAAATCCCTCACTTTCTTTGGCTTAGGCTTTTCTTGGAGTGGTTCTCATTCCGCCAATTCATCGGTCAAAGGTTCTTGGATTTTGGTGACTTTACCTGAGCAAAAAGGCGGGCTTGGAATCAAGAACCTTGATTTATGGAATGAAACTTATGCTCTTAAACTAATATGGCTCATATACTCAAAGGTGGATT
The DNA here is from genome assembly GCA_036759665.1 of Gynandropsis gynandra. Lineage (NCBI taxonomy): Eukaryota > Viridiplantae > Streptophyta > Magnoliopsida > Brassicales > Cleomaceae > Gynandropsis > Gynandropsis gynandra. The sequence goes on from CM071862.1 coordinate 8,776,488, forward strand.
GTATTTGTGTTGTATGGATTCACAAGTATTACCTCTTCCGACATACTTTAGCATGGCTAAGTTTTCTCCTCACCAATCATGGCTTTTTCAAGAATATTTTAAAGCTCACAATGCGACCTTGGAATTCATTAGGGTGAGAATTGATAGCAAAGCTAGCATTTATTTTTGGCACGATCATTGAACTCCTTACAGTATTCTCCTCACCTTCCTTGGCCAATGTGACCATCCTCCTTTGGCAGTAATCTATAAGCTAAAGTTAGAGAGGTCTTCTCTTATCGCTTTTGGTCACTCCCTATGACAAGATCGGGCAACCTGTAGGGTTGATTTTAATTGCGGAAACGTGTTTTTATCAACCCGATTATAGATCTAGTCATGTTTAACATTAGTTTTACAGATTTCAATGGCGAACAAATATTGAAACGGTTTCAGTGATACCTGTTGCGTTGAAACCGATGATCGGATGTGAGACTTGATATTGCAAGCCCTCTACGCGTATCCACACTGAGATCGGATCTGCTTTGATGCGGAATTGGGGAAGAACGAAAACTGTTTTTCGTTCTTCGGTTTTTTTTCTTTCTGACAGCTATTAGGGTTTAGATTATCATTTTTGATAATTTGATAACGAAAACTCGTTTTTCGTTTATTTATAATTATTAACCTTTTAATAATTACAAGTTAAACCCTTAACTATTGAAATATTACATAAATGGCGTAATACTTTTAATCTCCCACTTGCCTTTACGTAATATCTCATATATTCGAAATACATGTATCTTCATACACATACTTGCCCGTACATCTTATGTACTAGCCCAAAAGAAAAACCAAATACAATTATATTCTTCGGTGCTAGCGGATGAATATAACTGTATCCCACACTGATAGTCTAACAATCATAAGCAGATACCGAGACACTCGTATGCGTGTGACCTCGTAGGTTCATCACTAAACTGGTAGTCAATTAGTTTTTAATTAACTATAACCGAGGTTGGCGTCTAGCAACACTCCTCAACGACCAGATAGTGTAAAGTAACATTCTTACTCTGTAGAACCATGGTAGAAGGACAATATTATTATTTCCTTCCGTCTTTACAGCTCCGGATAATCCTAGGACATGGTCTAACTGTCAAGTCCTAATAGATTATCAACTATGTTTCATGCCTAACATAACTGACTGGTGAATGATCGCAAGAAACTCCTTTCTTCTCTCATTCAAATGCCCTGGCCAAGGTCTTTTTCAGTCATTATGTTGCTGACAACATAGAGCTCAAACTCTTTACCTAGAGTTGACGGATTCCATCTTGATCAATCACTAACTGTACAAGCATCTAATCATTCCCAATATCCTTTCAACTTACATCCCAAGACATAAGGTGTCCAGAATCAAAGAATGGTAGATAACTTGTCAGTTACCATGTTGATCTCAGGTCTAAGGAAATCATAATATTCCAATCCTTCCAGAGAAATTCCTATTGACAGTTCAATGGTAATGTAACCATTAGGAATTCTCTCTTAGGGTCAGTTCAGTGATCACATCTCTATGTGCATCATCCATACATGTGATGTAGTAAAAGAGATCTATTAATTTCTATCAAATAGAAACCATCACATCCATGTTGATCTATCCAGATTACTAACGTCCAATTAGTTATCCTATGATCAAGAACGATTTAGATTAAGTTTTACCAAAACTTGACTCTCTTTATCATGATCTCTATCACGATGACAAGTTCCTAAACTTAATCATGGACTCTATCATACTAGCTATGAAAATCTATACACATATATACTATGCTAATATCATCAAAATGATAAAATAATGCCATTTTATTTATTCATAAGTGTTCAAAATACATGACAAAAAATAGCTCTTAAATAGCTACAACAATTGTACTATTCCTAGAACTAATTCCAGCATTTCATGTTCTTCAATCCAATCTTCAACTTGTGCTTGTCAAACTCATTTGAACCAAGCGCCTTTGTGAGTGGATCTGCTGCATTCTCTTTTCCATCTACCTTCTGGATTTGAACGTCCCCACGCTCAATGATTTCCATTATCAGATGGTACTTCCGCAGAACATGCTTTGATCTTTTATGAGATCTTGGTTCCTTTACTGGGCTATTGCCCCGATATGATCACATTATAAAGGAAATGGTTCCTTTATCGAAGGTACCAAACCAAATTCAGTTATGAACTTTCTCATTCAGACTGCTTCCTTAGCAGCTTCACAAGCCGCTATGTACTCCGCTTCAGTAACCGAATTAGCTACAGTAGCTTGTTTGGAACTTTTCCAACACACTGAACCCCCATTGAGAGAAAAGACATACCTCGATGTCGATCTGTTATCGTCCTTATCGGACATAAAGCTGGCATCCATGAACCCTTTTAACTCTAAGTTAGAATCTCCATAAACGAGGAATTAGTCTCCAGTCCTTCTCAAGTACTTGAGAATGGTTTTCACCAATTTCCAATGTTTCTCACCGAGATCTGCCTGATACCGACTCGCTACACTTAGCGCGAAGGCTACATCAGGCCTCGTACATGTCATGAAATACATGATGGCTCCCACTGCGCTAGCATATGAGATCCTACTCATGCGTTCACTCTCTTCTTGTGTCTGAGGACAATCCTCTTTGGAGAGAGTAATTCCAGTGCCTATCGGTAGATAGGTACACACAAGGCTCTTCTTCGCATCTAACAAAATTGAACTCTTCAACTGCCTTGTTAAAGCGAATGTTCCAGGTTCGAGAAGCTTGCTTGAGTCCATAAATGGACCTCTAAAGCTTGCATACCATATGAATTTGAGTTGGCGACGTGAAACCCTCAGGTTGAGTCATGAAGACTTCTTCCTGGAGCTCTCCATTAAGGAAAGCTGTTTTCACGTCCATCTGCCAAATCTCATAGTCATGGAATGCCGCTATCGCAAGCAGAATCCGAATAAATTTGAGCATTGCCACAGGGGAGAACGTTTCTTCATAGTCATTCCCTTCTCGTTGACTATACCCCTTGGCAGCTAGACGAGCTTTATAGGTCTCTACCTGCCCGTCTGCTCCAGTCTTCCTCTTGTAAACCCATTTACAACCTATCGGTCTGGAAGCCTGTGAAGAATCAACTAAAGTCCTTACTTTGTTGATCTTCATAGATTCCATCTTGGATTCCATGGCTTTCCATCATTTCTCAGAATCTGGGCCTTGTATAGCCTCTTGGAAAGTCAACGGGTCGTTATCTCTATGACTGACTACATCCTCTTGCACCATCATATTAAGTTTGTCAAGCGCACGTCGAGAACGTGTTGACCTTCTCAAGAAAGCCTATGTAGCAGGTTCAACCTGCGCTGGGATATCTTGTTGGGCTTGTTCCTGAACAGGTTTTTGAACAGGTTCCTGAACTTGTTCCTGAACGGGCACTGTCACTTCAACATTTGAAGATGAAGCGCCGAAGCCTAACAACATATCTCCAAGCCAAGATTGCTCATTTGACATCTCATGTCTATGAGCTTGCGTTGGTTCGTCAGGTTCTTGAGTCTTGTCAAGAACTATTTCCCCATCATGAATTCCTTCATCAAGGAATTCCCTTTCAAGAAAGGTTGCCGTTCTGGCAACAAACACTTTGTGCTCAAACGAGTGGTAGAAATAATATCCCATAGTTTCCTTGGGATAACCTATGAACCTACACCTGTCAGACCTAGCATTAAGCTTGTCTGGCCGAAGTCTCTTAACAAAGACCGGACACCCCCAAACCTTGATGTGTCTCAGGTTTGGCTTACGTCCTTTCCATATCTCATATGGTGTCTTCGAGACTGCTTTGGTGGGAACTTTGTTTAGCAGATAGCAGCTGCTTCTAAAGCATAGCCCCATAAGTTCATTGGAAGATCAGTGAACCCCATCATGGATCTTACCATATCTAATAAGGTTCGATTTCTCCGTTCGGATACACCATTATGTTGTGGTGTTCCGGGAGAAGTCCACTGAGACAAAATCCCATTTTGCCTTAGATAATCAAGAAAATCAAGATAATCAAGAAAACCATGACTCAGATATTCTTCACCTCGGTCAGACCTCAACGTCTTGATGGTCTTTCAAGTTTGTTTCTCAACTTCACTACGGAATCTCTTGAACATTTCAAAAGATTCAGACTTGTGTTTCATAAGATACACATATCCATATCTAGACATATCGTCAGTGAAAGTTATGAAATAAGAATATCCTCCTCTGGCTTGAACTTCAAAAGATTCAGACTTGTATTTCATAAGATATACATCTGTATATATGAGTCCTAGAAGTTCGGTAGTTCTACCTCCGATTCCAGTAAACGGAGATTTGGTCATTTTTCAGTGAGACAAGACTCACAAGTTGCATATGATTCACAATCATATCGACCAAGAAGGCCTTCTTTATGCAACTTGTTTATCCTTTTCTCGCCTATATGACCTAGTCTACAATGCCAAAGAAAAGTTTGATTTACTGAATTATCTTTCTTTCTCTTCAAACGAGAGATATACATGTTAATTATATTAACTTTTGCATTGGGTAAGACATAGATGCCTTGATGTTAATAACCATTTGCACATAATTCATCATTATGAAAAATAGAGCAAATTTTATTATCGAAGATTGTTTTATAACCACATCTATCTAACATAGAAATGAAAATTATGTTCGAAACAAATTTTGGAACATAGTAACAATCTTCCAAAACCAAGATCTTGCCCGAAGGCATACAAAAAGAAAACGATCCTACAGCTAAGGCCGCAACGCTTGCACCATTCGCAACTTGTAGGTTGACTTCACCTTTCTTCAACCTTTTATTGATTCTCAACCCCTGCAACACATTGCAGATGTTAAAACTACTACTGGTATCCAATACCCAAGTAGAAGAATCAATCATGAGAATATTTTTCATGTAGGTCTTACCCTCTTTCCTTTTGAGAGATGTAAGGTATTCCTTACAATTTCTCTTCCATTGTCCATTCTTCTTACAGAAGAAGCACTCAGCATCAGTTTGGTCATATCTGCCCCTTTTGTCCTTGGGTTTGGTCACACCACCCTTTGGCCCATGGGGCTTCTTCTTGGGCTTTTTGTTGCCCTTGCCCTTCTTAGAAGAAGAGCCGACCATCATTACGGCACTAGATCCCTTAGACATCTCGGACATTGA
>CM071862.1:8799310-8818008 GCA_036759665.1 Gynandropsis gynandra
AATCGTGTCATGAACTTCTCCTCTAGCTGTCCCCACGATGCGATAGAATTCGCTGGTTGAGAATACAACCAATCTTGTGCCTTGTCTTTCACCGAGAATGGGAAGGCAGCTAGCATGACATCCTCATCCGATACCCCATCTCCAGCTCTTATGGTTCGGCATAGCATCTTGAAATCAGTGAGATGCTGGTTTGGGTCCTCGGCGGGTCTTCCTCTAAACGCCGCGTTACCAATCATTTGAATGAATGCCGGTTGAAGCTCTACGCGAGCGTTTCTCCTTGCAATGCACAATATGAGCTGCGTGTGCCTAGGGACCGTGTATGATCCATAGGTCAGTGCCGGTTGCACTTGCTGCACGTTTGGAACGTTCATATCTCGACGTTCAGCCATTAGCTCTTCGTCACTCTTATCTAAACACGGTTGCTCGATTACTTCCTCGGGTTGGAAATCCAAGTGTACTTGTGTGTTATCAACCGAAATGCTTGCACTAGCTCTCGTTTCTTTCCTTATAGTGGGGAGCGATTGCAGCCAAGTTTTCGCTCGTCCCCCAATTGAGAAGGGGAAAAGACGCAATAAGATCGTGTCCTCTGAGACTCCGTGTATTTTGAACGTACCAGAGAGCTCAAGAAAGTCTCTGAGGTGCTGATGGGGATCCTCATGATTTCCACCCATGAATTGCTTCTGATAAAGCATGTTGATCATTGTTGGCTAAATCTCGAACTGTTCTCTCGCAACAGCAGGCATCCTTATGGTTGTTTGTACGTTGTTTGATGTGCGTTAAACTCAAGTAATAAAACCTAGACTAACGCCTCCGCAAGAATACGGATCGTGTAGTAACTAGGATCGAATACAAGGAATTGATGCGACTTATAAGCTATTAAACTAATGGATAACACGTGTAAAGTTACTAATGATGGAATTGTGATTGAACTAAACTAAACTAAATCGACGAGATAAACTTATAGCTAAGCACCATGGGTATCGAGAGTTTGCATAACGATGTAACGAAGTTCTAAAAGGATAATTGGTCTTAGGTACTATCATGAGTTCAGGGAATTCAAGCTCTCCTATAGGAACTGACTGGCGTAGACTTGTCCACTATCTAGCATGCATATACCAATATATCTATTGCACATCTTACATGCATAGACGCATTACGACCGCTATCCTAATCCCTAGATTCAATCGATTGAACTGGCGTAGATTCTAAATCGATTAAACCCTAAATCATGGCTCAGTTCCAAAGTCTAATGCCCTGGCGAAGATTTATTAGACTTCTATCATCATCAACAAGTGGCGTACAAGTATTGAAGCATTAAGATCAACCATGAAATCTGAAAACATGATAAAATACAGAATTCATTCATATCAAGTGGCTTACAAGCATGAAAGCATTAAGTTCCACCATTCATTAAGCATAAGACTTCGTTACAACATGGCAATACTCCCTAACCCATGGCAATGGATCTACTCAAACATGAATACAACAAAGGAAACACAAGAGAATTCTACGTTCGACATAGATAGACAATGAGATGACTCCCTATTCATAAACCGATGTCGTTAATAAATCCTCCTTGCTCCCGATCCGTTCTTCCGTCTTTTCTTCCTTCTTCCTCCTGCCCTAATGTCTCTGAATCTTCTCCCCTCCAATCTGGTTCCAAAACTCCTTTTTCAGATCTGATTTCCCCTTAATTTGGCCGTTCCAAAACTTAGGAGTTAGTTGAGAAATTCAAGGGCCCGAGCGGGCATAGCCTCTACCCGCTCGTGCAGGCCACTTGCCCGACCGTGTGCTCTCCTTTTAGCCCGATCGGGCACCATGCCCGATCGTGTGATTCTTGAGCCCGAGTCGTGCAAACCTACGGTGATTTCTTGGCATCAATTTGCCCGAGCGGGCACTCCAATTCCACCCGAGCGGGCACACATGCCCGAACATGTTCCTTGAGCACCCGAGTCGTGCAAAGCTATGGGAGGTTTTAGTGACAATTAGCCCGATCGGGCACTTCTTTGCCACCCGAGCGGGCACATGCTCCTGGTCGTGTTCCTTGATTGCCCGAGTCGTGCAAAGCCACGAGGGTAATTGGCAGCAATTAGCCCGATCGTGTACACTTCAAATGCCCGAGCGTGCATGTCTTGAAATGTTGTTTCCGCTCCTTTCGCTCGGTGTTTGAATGTTCACTTCAATCCATGGCCTTGCACATGTTTAACCTTGTCACTCAACTATGTTTTCGGGGTTAGATTGCCATAATCTCTCGTGTTTCTCCTCATGTCTTCGTTTCCTATGCAAAACACGAAATGTAGATAAAGTCTTCGAATAAACTCGATAAATGAATGAAATCTAAGTAATCTACTCAAAACTAGACCTAAGAATGATATAAAAACTACAACGGATTACGTGTTATCAACGAGGTGCATGAGTATACCGTCATCAGTAGTCTGGTCTAAGTAGAGGCTGGATCCCTTCAAATCCGACGTCCTAGAAGCCTAGTGTGTATGCAAAGAAAAAGAAAAAAAAGAGAAAAAGAAAAAAAATAAAAAGAGAAACAAAAGAAAAAGAAGTAACAAAAAGAAAATAAAAGAAAGAGAAAGAAAAAGAAAAAGAAAAGAAAAAAAAGAAAAGAAGCTCGAAAAGAAAGAAACAAGTATCCTCGGTTGATCTAGGTTTGGCATTGTCTGAAGTCTTGTTTGGTGGAGGGAGTTACGGTAGCTTGTCTAGTTTTCCTTTGATTTACTTTCTCATGGGTAACCGTGGTGGACCTAGGATTAAGACTGAAAACTTGATTAGGCCGAATTTGCTCTCGACATGCTAGTTGATCGGTTAGGTTCGCTTTAGCGGTGTTTCTAGGAGAAGGGGGAATTCTCGTGTTTTTATACCCCATGTGTTCCACGTTTACGTTTTCTTAGGGACATGCAAACATTCAAGTCTGGGGGATTTTGATCATCTCGTTTTCATACGTATTTCTTGTACGGTTTTAGGGATGTTTATGATATATATGTGTTGCTTTACGTATGATTCCGTATCCGTTTGACTTGTTTTCGTGTTTTCATGTTCTTACAGGTTTTCACACGTATTTGGTTCATTTTGGAGCTAAAGGACATGCACGGAGCTAAGGATCAACTTCAGGGATCATCACGGGACAAACGGGACGAGATTTAGCAAGAGAAGCCACCACCCGATCGAGCACAATTCATACACGATCGGGCAAAGGCTACGGTGAATTTTGGTGCGCATTCATGCACGACTAGGGCAAGGAAATGCCCGACCAGATGCCTTACACCCGACCGGGCGCACACCATGCCCGATCGAGCATCCCATGCAGATCGCGATCCGCGCGACCTGACCTAGCCGCACCCGAGCGGGCACATTGAGTGCCCGAGCGGGTCGCGACCCGAGTTACAAGCTAAGTCAAGTTAAATTAACTTAAAATAAAAGGAAGCTCGTGGGGGGGGGGATTAAGGCAACATTTAGACCGACTCAAGAGAGATAAAAGGAGGTCAGAGGACGTCATTGGAGAAAAACGATTCATTCAGTTTGTGATTGAGGAGATTCTTGCGAGGAGGCAAGCAAGGAGCATTGGAGATCAACCGGACACTTCGGTTTCGCTTGATTTTCATGTTTCTTAGACTTTCTACTTTGTTTATGTTTGTTTACAGACGCAGGAGCGAGTAGTTTGTTTGTTCTAGGAGAAGGGATTAGCCCTTGGCTATCCCGGAACTAGTTTCTATTTATCTTTGAATGCATCTTCCCATTTTCGTTTATCTATTCTCTATCTGAGTGCTTAATTAACTTGTGTTTACAAATTCCACGTAGATGCATGTGTTAGGGATTAGGAGAAGGACCGAAAGGAGAATTCTAGTCCTAGAAGAACAGGTTTAGAACAACCGAGGTTAGACCACGAAAGTAGGTTAGCAACGGTTGAGGGTAAAACGGATGAATCATAGATCTTATGGGTTTAGTTCAATGTGTCAGCCACAAAAGTAGGGGGAAACTTGTCTAGATCACGTGTCTATGCCTCGAGAGAGGGTAGATATCATATTAGGAACGTCTGCCTTAGATAGCTTAAACTGGGATGGCATGATAGATAGATTGATCGTTGGTTTCGGTAGTCTTGTGGTGAAACTGGATTCCTAGAACGTTTGTCCCATCGTTAAGAACCAATTCGTTTATTTAATTTCAGTATTTCATTCTTATACCATATTCATTCGTTAGCAAGTTTGATTCATAGTTCGAGTTTAGATAGTGTTGCGTTGTCTCTGTGGGATCGACACCTAAAATACTACACACGTGCTGTGCACTTGCGGGTAGTTTAGGTTATTTTATTTAACTTTGAGGATGCATCAAGGATGAACTTCGACGTCCTAGGAACAAAGCGTGGATCTAAGTGTCGGAAAAAAAGAAAAAAATAAATAAGAACGAGAAAAGCGAGTTTAACGATATCAAAAGCTTAGGGGAATTGGTATGGAGATTGCTTGGACGTAGTCTAGGGTTGTGAAGTAGACTTAGATCTTTGGTAGGATTTCATGGCTCAGCATTTTCGGTAGATATAAGGCTATACTCGGTACGCTTAAGCCTTTGTTCATTTGACGCGTTGATTTGCGAAATGACTAACTCTTCGAACTTTTTGCGCTAGTATCCATCGTTATTAGATTCTTCTGGTACTTGACTTTAGTTTTGTTTGAGGACAAACAAAGGTTTAGGTCTGGGGGAGTTTGATAACACGTAAAGTGTATCGATTTTAGGCTAGGTTTTAGTGTCATTTTCGCATATATTTCATAGTTAGATTTAAATTTCCGATACGAATCTTTGTTACATACGTCCGTTTTGTTGGTTTTCAGGTTTTAAGGCGACAAGGCCTAAACGAACATAAAAAGACGAATTCCTGAGTAAAACCACGCATATGAAGGTATAATTCACTCGGAGCCGAAATCAAGCCTCAAAACTCAAAGGAACACCCAGCAACGAGCGGAAAAGAGCAAAATCAAGGAATCAAGAGTGCCCGGTCGGGCACTGAGGTCTACCCGCACGGGTAAAACCTACGCGGTTTATTTACAACACCTTGCACGACTCGGGCACGAAGACTACATGATCGGGTAGCCATACCTGATCGGGGGCAATCAAGGTACCCGCTTCGGCGTTAATTTGTCCTAAAAATCCCCGAGAGTTTACATGACTCGGGCCGTTCAATCACATGATCGGGTGCTGATGCCTGATCGGGCAGGACGAAGGACACGACCGGGCGAAGCTCTACCTGACCGGGCAAAAGGTGTACCCGAGCGGGCCGCCTTTCTCGCAACAAACTAGATCTTGCATTCAAACGAGCTAATTAATAGACCAGAACGGATCTAGAGCAAAAGGGGGGACGTAGAGGGCAAGGAGAGGCTGGGGAAAACATAAGGAAAGGCTTGAAAAACATCAGGAAAGGCTCGGGAGACGCTGGAGAAGGAGAGAAGCATCAATCCACACATCGGTAACACAATAGGGAAGGCCGAGGCATCGGGTTTCCTAGGGTTTATCATGTTTAGGGTTATGTAATCTTCTTTAGGGAAGGCCGAGGCATCGGGTTTCCTAGGGTTTATCATGTTTAGGGTTATGTTATCTTCTTCGATAGAAAACTCCATGAGTGAGTAGAGTCCCAATTATTTGTTAGGGATATCGGATTGTAACGGATGTACAATTTTATGCGTTAATGCTTAGATCTATCGTTTTGTTTTGATATTCGATCCTACAATCAACATCATAACTCCTATACTAGTGCTGCCTGCTCAGTAACATAGGAATTCATACTTTTCTGGAAGGTCAAAGGATGAATCCGAAACTGTTGAGTTGTAGGTTAAGTTCGATTAATGAGAATCTGACCGGTCGGTTAATCGACTTATGAATTAGGATTGCGTTCGTAAAGCTGCCATAGTACGGGTTAATCACTGCTGGAAGGTAGGGTTGCACGTACTCATGGTTAGGAGGTTTAGGCTCGGAAGAATCACTCCTCACCTTAGAGCATGAATTTCCCGTTATCAAGATAATTCGATAGGTTTATGATCTTTAGTTGTTACATCCATACGATTCTCGGTATCCCAACATCCGTAGTGTTCATCATATCCAAGTTTTCCCCAACCTTCTATCGCTGCCACCATTAGTTTAGTTCTTTAGATATTTCGTACCACGTCTTCAACTACTTCCCTTCATCTTAGTTTAGTGATATTCTTAGTTTTTGGCTGCATTAGTCCCTAGAGTTCGACCCTGATACTACACGATCCGTATACTTGCGGTGAAGTGGTCTAGGAAATATATTGCTTGAGATGCACGATTTAATATTATCATTCGTCTTTCTTGTGATGCTCAACACTACTTTGAAGATGTTATAAAAAATATTATTCTTTCTGTGTATGACATCAAGATTATGTTGAAACTTTAATTTTTTTTAATATGCTACTAAAATATGCTTTTATTGTACCATTTATTAGTAGTTCTATTTCCACCAATTCTCGGATGATTGTTTCCTCCACAAGCGATACTCTTACGAACACCGAAAGTAAGAAGTTATTCATACAAAATATCTTTATCGGTCAAAACTGGAGGAGGAGACTTTCACTTAACTATATTCTTTTTGAATGTTTTTGTTACGCCACAGTGTATCATCAGCAAGAAGAAAACAACAATGAAAATCAAACCAATTTGTATTTCTTCCATGTTTCAACTGGAAAACATATTTTTTATCTGTGCAATACGAACAAGCCAGTCGACCATGCGTTGAGATAACATTTAGTAAGTTGGGAAATAACTTATTTTACACATAAGAATACCTAATAATATAAAAATATGTAGCGCTATTATGTCGTATGTTTGAAACACTTCACACAAATCTTTTAATTCTTGAATAAATGGTTGAAAAATATATCCTAACTTATTGTAGGATTATTAGGTTTAGGAATCAGTATTGTTAAGAACATGAACTTCTTTTTCATGCATATGTCTAGTAGTAAATTGTGTGGTGTCATAATAATCAGCCATAATGAATAATTCTTCCCAAACATTCCAAATGGATTAAGAAAATTAGTGCAATGGCCTAAATAAATATTTCGACTCTTAGCTGCAAAGGCAAACTATACCTTGTTAAAGTGTTTCCATGTCTTAGAATATGAGGTATTACACATTTCTCCATCACGATTTGAGTGCTTAACATGCCATCTCACGTCGTTTGCGATCTTTTCAAATTGATACAATATTTTGATTCTATCTGTAATTGATAAATACCACATATGATGACATGAGACCAATTCTCCCTTTCTTGTCAAATAAAATGGATATTTTTCGCAATACTTAAATCCAACTTCTCTTTCCAAAAAATTATGAAATTGTCTTCACAAACATAAATCTTTTGATATGACAATAAACCCAATGATCTCGTCATCTTCTTTGTCTCATAATATGATTCTACTACATTGTTATCTTTAGACAAATAATCTCTTACTAGTTGCAATATATAATCCATACAACTCTTCGAAAGATTATAAAATAGAATAAACAATTTATAAAGAGAACTGTAAAAGATTTGTTCTATATCCATCATAAAGTATATGTATAGTACTTTCTCATATATAAAAAAAATCTTTTAGCATCTTCATTCAGATCTTCTTCAATATTTTCCTCGTTTCTTTCACCAAAAACATTTTGCATCATTTCCATATAAGGGCGCATTTCTATATCTTGATGCATCTTGATTTCCTTATTGTGTGCAATACCCCTATTAAAATCATTCACAACATTACTAGGTTGTGGTGTAAAATTCCCCCGTGAGATAACCACATGAAGTAATTTGGACTAAAACCTCTTAAATAAAGATGATTCCATACGATTCTCTTGTTAACAATTTTTTTTTGCATTTGACACAAGGATAAACAAACTTATCAGTTTCGTTGTAAATTTGTTGATTTGTCACAATTGTCATAAACTTTGCAACGCATTCCATATACTGCTTCGATACACGTTGAGTTATTGGATCAATTTTTATGTACATCTACTGTCTTGAAATAAAAATCTTTGACATAGAAGATGATTTCAATATAATAAGAAACACGATGATTATATGGAGTAGAATGTTTGACAATTTTGTGTTAGAAATATTTCCAAGAATTTCAGTACAACATTTCCCGATGAGTCATCCATAAACCGTCCAAAATTCTTGACAATTTTCTAAATGCTGTTTTACTTGTCCAAAGTTTTTGGACAAATGCTTATGTCATTCTATAATTTTCGGACATAATATATGATCATTCATAACTTTTCGGACGGTTCTCATGTCTGTCTGGAAATATCCAGACGGTTCTTACGTCCATCCGCAAATTTTGGACGAACATTTGTAATCTATTAATAAATTTTACAGATTTGCGAATGAATTACAGATGAGATGTAAGATTCTTCTGCAATCCATTTGTAATATATTTAGAAATTTATAGACGGTCATGGCATTTTGAACGTTCCATTCGAAAAGTCAAATTTTCTAGTAGGGGATCCTTCTCGCAAGCAAAAGTCTTAATTCTTTATCTCACTCTCTTTTGTTAGAGAGATGTTGGTGGTGAAACGAGTGAGGCAATAAATGCCGAGGACAACGAGCATGATTGAAATCACTATCGAGTTAACAAACCAGGAGCCACAAACGATAGAAAGAGGTGACATAAAAAAATTTTGATCCTTTCTCAATCTCTCCCTCACTCTGGAAGTCATGTTGACCACAAAAAGCCTCAAATGCAAACACACGAGGGATGAGCGGAGACGAAGATAGGTTACGAATGAGATATGAGCAATTTATGACAATGACAACCAGTGAATTATGATGAGGAAAGAGAATGAGTGTCGACAAGGCCTCTGTGTTGGGGAATGAGATTCATCATGAGATGGTTAGAAGGATTGAGAGTAGAGGAAGAAAAGGGTATGATGAGAAAATGGATAACAACGATTTACGCTTGTCGTCACGATTGTGAAGAGGATTCATCTTCGATGAGATTACACATAGATAAAATTAGGATGAGGAAATGGAGAAAACCAATTTATGTTATTACCAGAAATAAAAATCCTTTTTGTCATTGATAGTCAAATTTAATTCAAATTAGTCATTTTGACTGTTCAATTTTGTATGTGAATTGATATTTCCTCTATTATTTCTTACTAGAATTGTGTTCCCTCATCTTTGCTTCATTCCTTAGTGATTTCTGTTCCATTTTACTAGACTTTGCCCAAGTATATAGCTTTATAGGCAGTGTTTTCAACCTTTAAGCTATTGATTATCTACAAAAGATAAATAATGACCCGATAGATGTGGACCCAGCAAGGAGAAAGGGGCTAGGAAGAGAGATATGAAAGAAGGAGAAAAAATATTTTTATGTTTTTTTTAAATATTAATATTTTTTAAATAAAAATTAATTTTTTTGACGATGACATAACTATCGATGACATAACTATCCACGTGGTATCCATGTCATCAATAATTAACGGAAAATCAAACAAATTTAACTGTGTCAATATTTGTGTATCTGTTTGGAATTCAATATGTAAATTGGTGTATTATTATGCAACACTTGACTAATTGGGTGATTAAATGAAAATTTTCATTTAATTTATTAAAAAAAGTAATATAAGTCAATCAAGTAGTCAGATGAAATGAAGTCACAAGGGAACAAGTTCATCAAAATAACAAAGATTGAATGATGAGGATGAAAGGAATCACATATTAGACTATGAAGTATGAACATCGAGTTTGAAAATTGAAGATCATACGAAAACTAAAAAAGATTGTCGAAACCAGACGAATGTAATTTGAACAAATACGTGAAAATCGAACGATCAATACATCACAAAAATTTGAACGATTAAGTGTATTATGGGATGATATGTGTTGTACGTTAGAGAGGTGGAAGATATAAAAATGAGTAATTGATAATGCGTGTATTAATAAGGTACATTATAAGCCTGATTATAGAAAAAAATGCAAGATTATTTAGGGGTGAAGTATTCTTTCTGGGGTTAATTTGTACAGTGGATATGAATCCTCATATTCACAGCATATATTCTAATAATCATATATATAATAAGAGGTTTTTTATTCTTTCTATTGAAGCCACATCACCAAAAAAAATAAATTCTCTATTTATATATATATAGTTTTAAGTAACATCTTTAACTAATAGCTTTTTCTTCTTTCACGTCTTCTATCCATCTGTGCTTATTAATTGTCATACAATGTATTTAATTTTCTCTCCACAATGTTTCTTCTACCCATCGGTTCTTCTTCTTTATTAGACGTAATGGTTCTTTCAATTCTTATCGCAGAGACTAGGCGACGACAAGGTCGAGATTGGGCGATAATGAGGCAACGATGAGGTAGAGACTAGGCAATGGGGACGAACCGAGGTCTCACTAAGGCCAACAATTGAGGGTGAGGAACTTCGAAAACGAGGCAAATCCATGCGAAATGTGGGCCATGAGTGTCCAATTATGGACGACTCGTTCTTGACCCTATTATGGTTGCAATTCTCTTTACGAATGCTCTAGTCATCCTCTCACTATTTTCCTCCGCCATGGTCGAGAGAGAGACATACAGAGGAAGTGAGGGATAGATCAAGATCCAACGGAAGAAGGGTGGTAAGGGAAGCGGGTGATATCGAGATATCCCTCGCGTGTGCCATGGTCTTCCCTTCCGACGAACCCAAATTTCATCTTTGGCTAATAAAAAAGTTGAAATTGAATCATTGTTATGTATTATGTGTTTTGATTTCCATTTATGCTTCGCCACCTTCCATTTTCTTTATTCCCTGAAACCTTTTTTTCTTTTTCTAAATCATTCAAAAAAGTGTAATTTGGTATAATTCTCCTTGATTCCATTCATAATTAGAGGTACATATATATAGTACAAGAATATAATAGGGTTTGACAAATTACATAAGGTAGTTGCTAAATAAGAGAGATATACATATAAGGTAGATTTTATATTTGATAAGGTAGATTCCATATTTAATAAGGTAGGTTCCATATTTGGGGTACTAACACTCTCCCACAGTCGAAGAGTGAGATGGTTGAATGAAAAGGCTGGAGCCAAACTTTATGAATAATAGCGTCGGTAGACCCTTCGTGAAGATGTCCGAAAATTGTCGAGAAGAGGGAACATGAAGGACACAGAGACATCCCAATGCAACCCGCTCACTAACAAAGTGGATATCAATCTCGATGTGCTTCATTCGTTGATGTTGGACTGGGTTTTGAGACATGTAGACGGCTGAAACGTTGTCACAATAAACCATTTGTTTGATCGGGAATGGAGCTCAAGGAGGTTGCGGAGCCAACATGTCTCGGCCATGACATTCGCAACTGCTCTGTACTCAGCTTCGGCACTAGAACGTGAGACGGTCGGTTGTCGCTTGGACGACAATGAAATGAGGTTGTCCCGAGGAACACACAGTAGCCGGATGTAGAACGTCGTAGGTCAATACAACCCGCCCAATCTACATCAAAGTAAGCAACAAGACTCATGGTAATAGAGGGGCATAGTTGTAAACCATAGTGGGTTGTACCTTTTACGTAACGAAGGACTCGTTTCATGGCATCCCTATGCGGCTCACGAGGATCGTGAAGAAAGAGACACAACTGCTGGACTGCATATTGAAGATCTGGTCGTGTAAAAGTAAGATACTGTAGAGCTTCCATGATGCTATGATACAAGCTCGGATTGACCACAGAGGTACCTACACAAGCAGACAACTTGAGCTTTGTATCAACCTAGGTGGAACACAGGTTACAAGATGCCATGCTAGCACGCTGGATGATGGATTGTGCGTACAAGGATTGATGAAGAAATACCCTGTCCATGTTACGTTAGCCATGACCACAAGGAAGTAACGTAGAGATCCCAGATTAGACATAGCAAACTCAGACTTCAGAGTTGAGATGATATGGCCGAGAAAAGCGGATGTAGACACCGTTAGGATGATATCGTCCACATATAAAAGAAGCATGGCCTGACGATGAAGAATGAACAACGAGGTGTCACATCGGCTTCGAACAAAATCGAGAGTCAGCATGTAGGTCGTGATACGTTGGTTCCAAGCACATGGGGCTTGTTTGAGTCCGTAAAGGGAACATTTCAGACGACATACATGCTCCGGATGTGTAGAAGAGCGAAATCCCCGGGGCTGAAATATGTACACCGTTTCTTTGAGGTCACCGTGGAGGAATGTGTTCTTGATGTCGAGTTGATGTATTGGCCATCCTTGAGACACCGCAATGCTTAAAACCATGTGGATTGTTGTGTGCTTCACCACCAGGCTGAATGTATCATCACAATCAATGCCAACTTGCTGTGACTTCCCATTTGCAATGATTCTCGCCTTGTACCGTGCCAAGTTCCCATCTGGGTGAAACTTATGTCGAGACAACCGCATAGAGCGAACTATGTTAAAACCGGGAGGACGTGGAACCAAGTTCTAAGTCCCACTTTTAATAAGAGCATCAAACTTAGATGTCATGGCTTCGCACCAATGAGGATCCTCCATGGATTTTAAGTGAGAGGTGGGAATGGGTGAGATGGTGATGGTGTTAATGTTTAGAATTTGTCTAGGTTTAAACATCCTTGATTTGCTACGAGTTTGCATGTAGTGGTTACAAGGATTTTGAGGGGCAAGGAGAGGCGGTTCAATGGTAGGGAGAGGCGGAGGATTTGTGGTAGGTGTTTCGAGGAGATGGTGAAGTATAGGAGATGGTGTATCGTCATGCTCAAGGAAATGATAAGATGAGGCCGATGGTGGTGAGGTGCCGATGGCTAAAGGAAACATGTTCTCATCAAAAGTGATGTGCCGTGAGATGATGATACGTCTTGATTGAAGGTCAAGACAACGAAACCCTTTGTGATTGCTTGGGTAACCAAGGAAGACACAAGGTTTAGAACGAGGGCATAATTTGTGGCTAGAGGTGGCAAGTAGATTCGGGTAGTAGAGGCACCCGAAAACAAGAAATTGCTCATAGGTGAAGGGTTTTTTTATAGAGACGGGTAAATGGTATATCATTGTTAATGGCGGTCGAGGGTAAGATGTTTAGGAGATGGATAGTATCATGTAAGGCTTCAACCCAAAAACTAGACAACATGGAGGCTTGAAATAAAAGGGTGCGAATGAGGTTGTTAATGGTTTGTATCATGCGCTCGGCCTTTCCGTTTTGTGATGACGTTTGTGGACATGAAAACTGAATTAAAATTCCATGCGTGTTAAAGAAGTCTTTAAAAACTTTGTTGTCAAATTCTCCCCCATGGTCGCATTGAAAACTTTTGATTTTGTGGCCAAATTGTGTTTGAACATAAGAGTGAAAGTGTAGAAACTTTCCAAACACATCACTTTTACGACGAAAGGGATAAACCCAAACAAATTATGGAAAATGATCAAGAAATAAAACATAGTATTTAATGCCACTGATGCTCGAAATAGGAGACGTCCAAACATCAAAATGAATGATTTGAAAAGGAGAAGTGGCTTTTGTAACCGATTTATTGAAAGGTAAACAACATATTTTCCAAGTTGACACACATGACAAAGAGAATGAGCGTGGTCGTTATTACATACAACAAATTTCAAAGAATGAAGTAAAAAAAAACCAGACTCCCCCAGGTGCCCAAAATGTTAATGCCAAGTGGAATCCGAGGTGAGCAAAGCAAACTTAGAAATGGAAGGCCGAGGACTTGAATAGGTGGGGAGTATAGGGGACCCGAGCAATCACATCGGAGCAGAACCGCTTGTGATGTTTTGTCCTTCACAGAAAAACTAAAAGCATCAAACTCAACGAAACAATTGTGATCACGTGTAAATTGATGGACATATATAAGGTTCCTTATGATTGATGAAGATATGGATACATTAGACAAGGTGAAGGTACGCTTCGGGGTCGATAATGTGGTTTTACCTGTCTGAGTTACGAGAATGGAGGATCTGTCATCAACATAGACAATGGGTTTTATACTCGAATTAAAAGTGGTCTCGAGAATACCTGGTTGTGACGTCAGATGCGCAGTAGCTCCGGTGTCCATATACCACGAAGCATCAGTAGGGTTCGTGATACTCATGGTTGATGTGCGTTAAGCTCAAGTAATAAAACCTAGACTAACGCTTCCGCAAGAATACGGATCGTGTAGTAACTAGGGTCGAACACAAGGAATTGATGCGACTTATAAGCTATTAAACTAATGGAATAGACGTGTTAGGTGACTAAAGATGGAATTGTGATTGAACTAAAATAAACTAAATCAACGAGATAAACTTGTAGCTAAGCACCATGGGTATCGAGAGTTTGCATCACGATGTAACGAAGTTCTAAAAGGATAATTGGTCTTAGGTACTATCATGAGTTTAGGGAATTCAAGCTCTCCTATAGGAACTGACTGGCGTAGACTTGTCCACTATCTAGCATGCATATACCAATATATCTATTGCGCATCTTACATGCATAGATGCATTACGACCGCTATCCTAATCCTTAGATTCAATCGATTGACCTGGCGTAGATTCTAAACCGATTAAACCCTAAATCATGGCTAAGTTCCAAAGTCTAATGCCCTGGCGTAGATTTATTAGACTTCTATCATCATCAATCAAGTGGCGTACAAGTATTGAAGCATTAAGATCCACCATGAAATCTGAAAACATGATAAAATACCGAATTCATTCATATCAAGTGGCGTACAAGCATGAAAGCATTAAGTTCCACCATTCATTAAGCATGAGACTTCGTTACAACATTTCAATACTCCCTAACCCATGGCAATGGATCTACTCAGACATGAATACAACAAAGGAAACACAAGAGAATTCTACGTTCGACATAGATAGACAATGAGATTACTCCCTATTCATAAACCGATGTCTTCAATAGATCCTCCTTGCTCCCGATCTGTTCTTCCGTCTTTTCTTCCTTCTTCCTTCTGCCCTAATGTCTCTGAATCTTCTCTGATTCCAATCTGGTTCCAAAACTCCTTTTTCAGATCTGATTTCCCTTTAATTTGGCCGTTCCAAAACTTAGGAGTTAGTTGGGAAATTCCAGGGCCCGCGCGGGCACAGTCTCTACCCGCTCGTGCAGGCCACTTGCCCGACCGGGTGCTCTCCTTTTAGCCCGAGCGGGCACCATGCCCGATCGTGTGATTCTTGAGCCCAAGTCGTGCAAACCTACGGTGATTTCTTGGCATCAATTTTCCTGAGCGGGCACTCCAATTCCACCCGAGCGGGCACTCCATCTTGGTCGTGTTCCTTGAGTGCCCGAGTCGTGCAAAGCTACGGGGGTAATTGGCAGCAATTAGCCCGATCGTGTACACTCCCAATGCCCGAGCGGGCATGTCTTGAAATGTTGTTTCCGCCCCTTTCGCTCGGTGTTTGAGTGTTCACTTTCAGTCCATGGCCTTGCATAAGTCGAACCTTGTCATTCAACTACATTTTCGGGGTTAGATTGCCATAATCTCTCGTGTTTCTCCTCATGTCTTCGTTTCCTACACAAAACACGAAATGTAGATAAAGTCTTTAAGTAACTCGATAAATGAATGAAGTCTAAGTAATCTACTTAAAACTAGACCTAAGAATGATATAAAAACTACAACGGATTACGTGTTATCAATGGTGTTGAACGCCTGAATAAGGTCTTGCGGTGTGTCGATTGCAGTTGACACAACAGCTGGAGGCGCGATCGAGCGATGAGAGGAGGTGTTCTGAACCAGAAAGGCTGTGTTCGGAGACATGTTATCCCAAGCTAAAGCAGACATGGACAGTCCAGGCGACAACATAACAGATTCGCCACACACCGAGTATGGTGGGTACAATGCACGGGGTATTGCTTGTACGAGGGCTGCATCATCGGGAAAAGGGCTGATAGGAAGGCCTTCCATACCTTGAAGGTGGCCAAGTTTGGTGTGGCGGGTTTTGGTGCGGCCAAGTCGACATCGGGGGACCTTGAAATTGGTGTGGTGCCGAGGTATGGTTCCATCCATATGAGTGCTGCAGTCGTCCCCGATGTCCTCGGTTTCCACGGTTGAGCGAGCGTCCACGATGTTGTTGATGGTACGAGGGCTGCGATGGGAATTGCAGCTGGTCCTGTGGTTGCGACGGGCCGATGAGCAGTGCAGTAGGGGCTGATCCGCGGTCAGAGTGCACGGGGTCTGGTCGACGGTGTTGTGCGAGACGCTGCTCCTCAAGGAGAAGCA
The DNA here is from genome assembly GCA_036759665.1 of Gynandropsis gynandra. Lineage (NCBI taxonomy): Eukaryota > Viridiplantae > Streptophyta > Magnoliopsida > Brassicales > Cleomaceae > Gynandropsis > Gynandropsis gynandra. The sequence goes on from CM071862.1 coordinate 8,815,527, forward strand.
TGGAGCGTGCTTCAGCGAATTTCAGGAACGGTTTTTGGTGTTGAATGACGTTGATGATGTGCATTACCGATGCATGTTCATTAACCGAAGTATCCAGGTTAGTAAGGAGATCAAAGATCTTTGTGATCTTTTGACAGTATGCATGGATTGTCATGTCACCAATGGTGATAGTGCAAAGTTCGTCGTCTAGTAGGATAGACCGAGCATCCTTGTTGTCACGAAACATGTTTTCTAGACATAGCCATGTATCACGAGCCATCGACTTGGTTTTGAGGGTGTCGAGAAGAAGGGATTTGGAAATCGTTCCATAAATCCAGATCTAAACAAGACTGTCAAGACGCTTCCATTCAATGGATGGAGCCGCGGTCGGAGGGGCGGAGCCATCGATATGGCTCAAAACGCCAAAACTTTCACAATGGGTCACGATGACATCACGCCATGAGTCATAGTTCAACTCCTCCATATACAGCATGATGGGAATGTGAGATCAAATGTTTGTGATCCCGAAGGGTTTCTCAGTGGAGAGATACGCAGGTGGTGGGGCGGCCATGGCTGAAACAGGCGGCGACGGAGACGGTAAGGAGAAGAGGCGACTGCGGAAATAGAGAAAAGAAAAAATGAAAATAGGTTTAGGTTTGTGATTGCTCTGATACCATGTAATCTGGTATAATTCTCCTTGATTCCATTCATCATTAGAGGCACATATATATAATACAAGAATATATTAGGGTTTAACAAATTACATAAGGTAGTTGCTAAATAAGAGGGATATACATATAAGGTAGATTCCATATTTGATAAGGTAGGTTCCATATTTGATAAGGTAGGTTCCATATTTGGGATACTAACAAAAAGGAACCCTATAGTTTCATCAGTTACATACTCTCACGATTGTGGGTTACAAAAAAACTCTAACCCCTCATTTGCAACCATAGAATCCAATGTCGCAGACTTATCTATAGAAATCTAATGACGGTGGCATGAATTGTGATAACACGTAATGTGTGTTAGTTTTAGGCTAAGAATTTATATCATTTCTGCATACTTTGCATAACACGAGTTACAAAACCGACACGAACGTTCTCTTTGTACTCCTTTTTTTGATTGCAAGGTTTTAAGGTGACAAGGCCTAAACGAGCTTTAGAATGTCGATTCTCGGATTCAACTGCACATACTGGAAGCTACAAACCACTCGGAGCAAATTCAGGCCACAAGACCAAATGGAACACCCGAGCATCAAGCAAAAGGAGCAAAACCATGAAGTTAACTCAGCCCACTCGGGCTTGGGAGAGGCCCCCGCTCGGGGTGCATTCGGAAAAAGTTTAAGCCCAACCCGTGCTGACCATCAACACACTCTTGCCCCATTAGACTACATGACCCGCACGTGCTATCACATTAGCTGTGTGCGCTGCAATTCCAGAAATTCTTGCACAACTCGAGCTTTCAACAAACACGCTCGGATAAGATGTAACATGAAGAGCCCGTGCGGGGTGTATAACTTAGCCCGTGCAGGGTCACAACCCAGAAATTCTTGCATGATCCGTGGTGACAACAAACCCGCTTGGATTGGATGAAAGGCAATGAGCCCACGCGGATTGAGCACCTGGCCCGCGCGGGTCCCCTTTTCAAGATGCTAACCTTTTTAGGTTTAGAACGAGAAATAGAAAGGGGAGGAGGCAGCCGATTAGTTTAGACAGCTGCTCAGACAAGAAAAGAGGCCGGAAAACACAAGGAAGAACTCAGAACAAGCTGGAGAAGAAGAGAAACAACAATCCAAACTTTGGTAACGAGATAGGGAATCATAGCTATGCGCTCGGAGGGATAAAGGCTGAGCAAGATGACCAAAGGAAGCAGATGGAGAGCTTCCAAGCACACTTAAAGCATTTGGAAACACAAGTGGCACAAGTGGCACAAGTGGCCCAAGCCAACAGCATGGATAGCTCCCTGGGAAACCCGAGATGAACCCCTGGGAGCAGATCAACGCCATCCATCAGAGGAGTGGTAAGCCGATGGAGCAACCCATGCTTTACACATCCACGAGAGGAGAGCCTCCGAGCAATAAAAATGAACAACCCATTACTCAAGGCGTGGAAGAGGAGAAGACTGATAAGGAAGAGGAGAGGGAGCTGCCCTACATCCACCTACCCCGAGGGCACCACCCCTACCCTTCCCGCAGCGCTAAAAGAAGTAGAACAACGATGTTCAATTCGCCAAATTCGTGGAACTCCTAAGGAAGCTGCAAGTCACCATCCCATTCTAGGACGTGCTAATGAAGATGCCTGACGTGTGGAAACACGAGTTATAATTAACCTAGTCCACTTCACCGCAAGTATACGGAACTTGTAGTACCAGGGTCGATCTCAGGGACTAAAACAGCTAAACTAAGAACGAGACTAAACTAAGACGAAAGATGATAGAGTGGGATAAGGTCCTAATAAACCTAAAACTATCCTAATGGTGACAACGAAACTAGGGTAAGGAT
>CM071862.1:8843996-8856740 GCA_036759665.1 Gynandropsis gynandra
TCATTCATATCAAGTGGCGTACAAGCATGAAAGCATTAAGATCCACCATTCATTAAGCACAAGACCTCATTACATGTTGGCAATACTCTCTATCCTATGGCAATAGATCTACTTGGACATGAACTCAGGAAACGAAACACAAAAGAAATCTAAATTCAACATAGAAAAATAATAAGAATGCTCCCTATTCATCAACCGATGTCTTCAATAGATCCTCCATGTTTCGGATCCCTTGTTCCGTCCTTCTCGATCTCTCCAAGTGTCTTCTATGTCTCTGAATCGTCCCCCCTCTTTCTGGTTCGAAAACTCCATTATTTAGATCTGATTTCTCCTAGTTTGACCGTTCTAAATCTTAGGAGTTAGTTGAGATAAACAAGGGCTCGAGCGGGCACAGCTTCTACCCGCTCGTGCAGGCCTTGTGCCCGACCCTGTACAACCATTTTAGCCCGAGCGGGCACCTATGCCTGAGTGTGTTCCTGTTCAGCCCGAGTCGTGTAAAGCTACGACGAAGTTTGGTAACAATTAGTCCGAGCGGGCACTCCAACTCCACCCGAGCGGGCACACATGCCCGAACATGTTCCTTGAGCACCCGAGTCGTGCAAAGCTACGGGGTTGTCTTGGCATCAATTACCCGAGCGGGCACACTTCCAATGCCCGAGCGTGCATGTCCTAAGATGTTGTTTCCGCTCCTTTCGCCCGGTGTTTGAATGTTCACTTCAATCTACGGCCTTGCACAAGTTGAACCTTGTCACTCAACTACGTTTTCGGGGTTAAATTGCCATCATCTCTCGTGTTTCTCCTCATGTCTTTGTTTCCTACACAAAACATGAAATGTAGATAAAGTCTTCGAATAAACTCGATAAATGAATGAAATCTAAGTAATCTACTCAAAAATAAACCTAAGAATGATATAAAAACTACAACGGATTACGTGTTATCAACCGTTGCTACCCTACTTCGTGGCCTAACCTCGGTTGTCCTAAACCTGATCTTCCAAGACTAGAATTCTCCTTTCGGTCCTTCTCCTAATCTCTAACACATGTATCTATGTGGCCGTCGCAAATACAAGTAAATTCAAGCACTCAGATAGAGAATAGATAAACTAAAACGGGAAGATGCATTCAAAGATAAATAGAAAGTGCTTCCGGGATAGCCAAGGGCTAATCCCTTCTCCTAGAACAAACAAACTACTCGCTCATGCGTCTGTATACAAATATAAACAAAGTAGAAAGTCTAAGGAAGATGAAAACCAAGCGAAACCGAAGTGCCGGATTGATCTCCAATGCTCCTTGCTTGCCTCCTCGCAAGAGTCTTCTCCTATCACGAACTGAATTGAATCGTCTAATGTAAGCTGTCTCTAATGACGTCTTCTGGCCTCTTTTATGCCTCCTAAGTCGGTCTAAGTGTTGCCTTAATTCCCCCCACGAGTTCCCTTTTATTTTAAGTTAATTTTACTTAACTTAGCTGGTTACTCGGGTCGCGACCCGCTCGGATGCTGAATGTGCCCGCTCGGGTGCGGCTAGGGCAAGTCGTGCAGGTCGTGGCCTGCAAGGGATGCCCGATCGGGCATGATGTGTGCCCGCTCGGGTATAAGGCAGCTGGTCAGGCATTTCCTTGCCCGAGTCGTGCGTGAATGCGCACCAAAATTTGCCATAGCTTTTGCCCGATCGTGTATGAGTTGTGCCTGATCGGGTGGAGGCTCTTCATGCTAAATCTCGTCCCGTTTGTCCCGTGATGATCCTCGAAGTTGCTCCTTAGCTCCGTGCATGTCCTTTAGCTCCAAAATGATCCAAATACGTGTAAAAACCTGTAAGAACATGAAAACACGAAAACAAGTAAAACGGAAACAGAATCTTACGTAAGACGACATATATATATAAATAACGTCTCCTAAATCGTGCAAGAAATACGTATGAAAACGAGATGATCGATGGTCACTAACTCGCTCATGCGACCAACTACCATGGCTAAGAAGATGTCCGATCCAGGTAATTTTGTTATTCCTTGTAAGATCTACGATTATGAGATTGAACATGCACTAATCGACAGCGGAGCGAGTGTGAGCTTGCTACCATTGTCACTTTTTGAGAAACTCAATCGAATAGGAGATCTACTGCCCACACGTATGCTAATCCCTTAGCCGATCAGCCCGTACGAAATCCCGAAGGCATTTTGATGAATGACGCAGCACAAGTGGGAAAATTGTGGTTCCCCGCGGACTTTGTAGTAGTTGACATGGAGATAAACCCGAAGATTCCCATCATTTTGGGAAGACCATTCCTCTACATGACGAATATGATTATATATTGTGCCGAGGGCAGTGGGTCGCAGAGGTCCAAGGGTCACGACGAATATGATTATATATTGAGTTCAAGCTCGACGAAATGCTCAAGAAGCCGTACATAACTGAACCAGTGATGCACATTGACACGGTGGATGAACTAGATGAGGGAGTTAAACATGAGCATCGAGCCATCCATCCCGTGGAGATACCACTATCAGCATGCAGGGGGAGCCTATTTCAGTCACCCCGAGACGTGGAGGAATGCATACAATTCATGGAGGAGTTGATCACACTTGAATCTAGCATTGACCCTTGCGTGTCAACCAAAGAGCCCGTGCGGACTGAACTAATACAGAAGAACCCGCGTGGGGTATATCACGCCCCGCCTCGGGCAGGTCTCTCGGGGGTAAATGATGCATTTCAAAGCCCGCGCGGGTTGGAAGACGAGCCCACTCGGGCAGATCACATGAGCACTCAAGTGATACCAAGCCGCCATCGGTTATACAGTAGAGGACATCAAGGGTATCAGCCCCGAGCTTTGCATGCACCGTATCCACTTGGAAGATAAGTCTAAGTCATCCATGGAATATCAACACCGACTCAATCCCAACATGATAGGTAGTCAAGAAAGAAGTACTGAAGCTTCTTGATGCTAGTATCCGATACAAGTGGTACCAAAGAAAGGAGACATTACCGTCGTCCCACTCTAGAACAACAAGCTATTCCTACATGGAAGGTGATGGGATGGGCATGTGCATAGACTACTGCAAGTTTAAAACGAACACCAGGAAGGACCACTTCCCATTACCCTTTATCAACAAAATGCTTGAAAGGCTAGCGCTTCATTCCTATTTTTGTTTTCTTGATGGCATTCAGGATTCTTCCAAATCCTAATCCACCCAAACGACAAAGAAAAGACAACATTCACTTGTCCATTTGAGACATTCGCCTATCGCCGGATGCCATTCGGTTTATGTAACGCACCCGCTACGTTTCAAAGATGCATGACTTCTATCTTTTCTGATGTTAATCACAATATTATGGAGGTGTTCATGGATGACTTTTCAGTCCATGGCTCCTCCTTTGATTTGTGTCTGACCAATCTCTGTAGAGTGTTAGACAGGTGCTTACAAGCGAATCTCGTGCTCAATTGGGAGAAATGTTACTTCATGGTCCGAGAAGGAATTGTTTTAAGCCACAAGATTTCAGAAAAAGGGATCGGGGTCGACATGGCTAAGATTGAGGTGATCGAGAAGCTACCGCCTCCTAGGAATGTCAAAGCAATCCGTAGTTTCCTGGGGCATTCGGGGTTTTATCGAAGGTTTATCAAAAACTTCTCCAAGATCGCCAAACCGCTCACCGACCTCTTGAGCAAGGATGTTGTGTTTGAGTTCAATCAAGATAGCCATATTTCCTTTGAGAAACTCAAGAAAGCACTGATTTCACCTCCCATCATTAAGCCTCCGGACTGGATGTTCCCTTTTGAGCTCATGTGCGACGGAGTGACTACGCTGTGGGGGCTGTAGTGGGGCAACAAAGAGACAAGGTGATGCATGTCATTTACTATGCCAGCCGGACCTTAGACGACACTCAGTGCAATTACTCCACCACGGAGAAAGAGCTACTGGCCATTGTCTTTGCTTTCAAGAAGTTTCACTCTTACCTTGTCGGATACAAGGTAATTGTTAACTCCGATCTTGCAGCCCGAAAATATTTGTTCACCAAGAAAGACGCGAAACCAAGGCTAATACAGTGGATCTTAGTGCTTCAAGAATTTGACTTGGATATACGAGATAGAAAGGGGATAGAAAATAGTGTTGCCGACCACTTGTCCCGTTTAGATGATATCCCTATCGACGACTCTCTCACAAATGATGTTGTAATGGCCATAGATAGAACGCTTGCACCATGGTACGCAGATTTTGCGAACTACCTCGTCTGTGAGGTTCTCGTCTATGAGGTTCTACCACACGACCTAAGCTACAATGCTAGGAACAAGTTCGTACACGACGTCAAGGCCTACTTTTTGGAGGAGCCTTATATATTCAAGCGAGGGACCGATGGTTTATTTCGGCGTTGTATCACAAAAGAAGAGGTAGCTGATGTGCTTTTCCACTGTCATTCTTCCGAATATGCAGGGCATTTTCCCGCCTCTAAAATATTAGTTAGAGTTCTCCAAGCCTGATTCTATTGGCCTACACTATTAAAAGACGCTCACAGGTATTTCTAAACTTGTGACACATGTCAAAGGACATGAAACATCTCTAAAAGGCATGAGGGACCTCAACACTACATCTTGGAAGTCGAGCCATTTGACGTTTCGGGCATCGACTTCATGGGACCATTTCCCTCCTCCTGTGGAAATATATACATCTTGGTCGATGTGGACTATGTGAGAAAATGGGTGGAGGCGCAAGCATGTCCGACCAATGACTCCAAGGCAGTAGTCAAACTCTTCAAACGCATTCATCTTCCCTAGATTTGGCGTCCCAAAAGTCGTGATCAGTGATGGGGGAAAGCACTTCATTAATCGGGTGATTGAAACACTACTGAAGAAGTATGGAATGAGGCACAAGATCGTCACACCGTATCACCCGCAGAGAAGTGGCCAAGTGAAGGTCTCCAACCAAGAAATCAAGTTCATCCTTGAGAAAAGAGTCTCAAAATCTCTACGAGACTGTCATTGAAGCTAGACGGTGAAGTTTGGGCCTTCAGAACAGCTTTCAAGACCCCGATAGGCATGATGCCGTCTCAACTGGTGTATGGGAAAGCATGTCACCTTCCGGTTGAGCTAGAGCACAAGGCATATTGAGCTGTAAAGACGCTGAACTACGGCCTCAAGGCAGCCGAGGAGAAGCGTGTTCTCCAGCTTCACCATCTAGAGGAGATCCGTAATGACGCCTACGAAAATGCAAGGATCTATAAAGTAGGTGACCAAGTACTTCTCTTTTATTCCCGCTTTAGATTGCTTCCAGGGAAACTCAAGTCGCGATGGTCGGGGCCCTTCACTATAAATGGTGTCTCATCACATGGAGCCGTAGAACTGGATAAGGAAAATGGGGAATCATTCATGGCAAACGCGTAGAGATTGAAGCCATACTACAATCTGACACACGTCTAAAGTGTAAGGGTCAAGCTAAAGACCGTAAACAAGCGCTTCTCAAAAGGCAACTCAAGCTTTTTATCTTGTCTCTTTTCCTTCGTATCTCTTTTCCTTTTAATTTCGGCTCTCTAACTCTTTTAGGACATATAGATTTTTTTAGGATGTTAGAAGTTTTCAGGAATATGTGCTGTCTATTTTTCCTTGTGAATATTTTTCTGAATGCAGCACAACCCGTACGGACTGAGCAGGACACCCTGCGCGTTCTACACTCTACCCGCGTAGGCTAGATCACATGACCCCTGTGGACTAGATCCGTCTACAGGAGAGTATAGATTTCGAGTAACCCAAATCATTTTAACCCTCACGAAACAAATCCCCCCGAGCGTGCATCAACCCTTAAACCCTCTCACCGTCGTCCGATGCTCGTCAAACTACCGTCATCGCCGTTGCTTCCCCCCAACCCCTTCACCGACAAACCCCTTGACCGGAAACCTCGAAATCTCTCCCCCTCTCTTCTCTCTCAAAACTCTCTCAAATCCTTCAATTTCTTCGATAATCCATGTATGTTCGAGAACTACCTTATGTTTTTGACCGATTTAGACTAGATTTAGGCATGCTTGGAAGAATTTGGGTTGATTTTTATGGATTGCGGCTTGAATTAAGATCTCTAGGTCACGATTTCTCGACCAAACAGTGCGGACTAGGGTTAGAAACCGTGCAGGTACCTCGTTTTGAAACACAGCCCCCGCGCCTGACTGACCCTGAGTCGGGGAAATTTTCTAGAATATGCCCCAACGGGGGTTACTTGCTTAACCCGCATGGGTTAATGCAACCAGTCGGCTTAATCACTCATATCTCTTTGACTGTTTTGCAGATGACTCCTAAATATCAAGAGTTTAAAGAAGAGACGAGCCAACTATGATCAGAGGAGGGATGGCCCGCACAGCCGAACGCCATCATGGAGCTAACTCTATATACACCCATCACCACATCCCACCGGCAATACAACTATCGGGCAACGAACTTTCTGTTCGACAACAAATCGAAATTCAATGATCTGCTGCCACTTATCCAACCGTCCCGCTTCTTGTCCATGGAAGCTATGCGTGATCTTCACATCAAAGAGCAAATCAACAAAATGTTTCACACAATGGAGTGGATGGGATTGCGGACGGAAAGGGAGTACACCTACCGCAACCTCACTGTAGAATTTTTGGCATCCTACAATGCCTTCTTCCCCGAGTCAAGGGACCCGGACAAGGTGTTTATGGAGTTCCGTCTGCTGGGACAGAATAATCGCCTCCGTGCGGCACAATATGCTTTTGTGCTAGGCGTACCGTTTGGTGCGAACGCCAAACAGTTGGGATTTGATAAGCAGCAACAGATAGAGTTCTGAAGCTAGATGGCGTATGGAATCTATTCCAGCACAAAGTCTAAAGCCAACCACATTCTCCATCCTGCCCTTAGGTATTTCCATTACTTCCTAGTCTCCTCCATCTTCAGTAAGGGAGCATAGAGTGGAGTCAACCACACAGAGTTAGCGTACCTCAAGCATGCAGTTCATTTAGATATTGATGGTCATGATTGGGAACTGGGCGATGTTGACTTGGCCTCCATGATCATGCAACACTTCATAGACATCGCTACTGACAAGGGCAACAAGGACTCGAAGATCCATTGTGGCAGAGTGGTCAGGATGATCGCTTGGAGGCTTGGGATCAATCTCGATATTTTGATGGAAGATAAGATCGATGAAGTGTCTAAGCTCAACCTCCAGAACCTCAAACACCGACGGGCCATATCCAACGATCCAAGGAGGATCATCTGGAGCTACTGAGATGAGCATGGTCGAACCTTGGAGGTCGACCTTGACCAGATTCAAACGCCCGGGCTTGACGAGGAGGGCATGCGATTCATGATTGATCCAGCCATAGGCCACCTTGGTACATGACCGAACGAGGTAGACTTAGCTTTAGCAGCTGCAGTAGGACCAGGGATCTCCCAACAAGCAGCCGGCGTGCTCCTCCTCAACCATGTGCCTGACCTGAATACCATGGACCGCGTTCTGACTTCCCTTCAATGGAACGCGTTTATGATGTTCTCAGGTATAGCACGAAAGAGAGCCGGTACCACTTCTTCATTGTGGATCAACGATGGGACCTCGAGGCAGCAAGGTATGTAGAGCAACAACCTTATGAGTGTGCCAATTGGCAACCTGGGTCTAAGTAGAAAGTCGTCCTCTTCGACAGCGACGTCCTAGAAACCGAGCGCGAAAAAAAGAAAATAAAGAAAATAAAAAGAAGATGAAAAATATCATTAAGAATAGTCTCTCACGTATGCATGACTAATTTGGTATGGAGATAGCTTGGATGTTGTCTAGGGGGTAGTGAAATGAACTTTGGCGATGTGTTGGATTGCATGGCTCGTGGATTTCGGTTGATAGAAGTCTGAACTAGGTTCACCTAAGTCTATGTTCGTGTGACATGTTATTGTGCATGATGACTGATTTTTCGAAATATTTGTGCTAGTATGCGGTTGTTGTTGAACTCTTCTTGTGCTTAGGCTTAGTTTTGTTTGAGGAAAAAAAGGTTCAAGTCTGGGGGAGTTTGATAACACATAATGTGTGTTAGTTTTAGGGAAAGCATTTAGATTATTTCTGCATAGTTTGCATAGCACGAGTTACAAAACAACCACAAACCTTCTCTATGTACTCCTTTTTGTTGTTTTTCAGGTTTTAAGGCGACAAGGCCTAAACGAGATTTATAATGTTGATTCTTGGATTCAACTGCACATACTGAAAGCTACAAACCACTTAGAGCAAATTTAGGCCACATAACCAAATGGAACACCCGAGCATCGTGCAAAAGGAGCAAAAACACGAAGTTAACTCAGCCCACTCGGGCTTGGGAGAGGCCTCTGCTAGGGCTGCATCAGGCAGAAGTTTGAAGAGCCTATGCGGGGTGTATATCTTAGCCCATGCGGGGTCACAACCCAGAAATTCTTGCACGATCTGTGGTGATAATGAACCTGATCGGATTGCACGGAAGGCAATGAGCCCACACAGATTGAGCACCTCGCCCGTGCGGGTCCCCTTTTCAGGGCGCTAACAGTTTTTAGGTTTAGAACGAGAAATAGAAAGGGGAGGAGGCGGCCGATTAGTTTAGAAAGCTGCTCAGATCAGAAAAGAGGCCGGAAAAAACAAGGAAGAACTTAAGACAAGCTAGAGAAGAAGAGAAACAACAATCCGAACTTCAATAACAAGATAGGAAGACCAATAAATCGTATTTCTATACTCTTTATCATGCCTATGGTTAATTTCTTATTTTACAGTAGAAACTATGAGTGAGTAAGCCTCCAGCTATGGGTTAGGGATGCCGGATTTGTAAGGGATGCTTGTAGTTATGCATTAAAACCTTTCGAAGTTTTCTTGTATTTCAGTTTTACAATCAACATCGTAAATGTTTTATACTTGTGCTGGCCGCTCAGTAACTTAGGAATTCGTGTTTAACCGAGAGGTTAGATTATTAACCCAGAATCATTGATTGTTGATTAAGTTCGATTAATGAGAATCTGACCGGTCGGTTAATCGACTTAGAAATTAGGATTGCACGCTTAATGCTACCGTAATCATGAGTTAATCGCTGCCGGGAGGTAGAATTGCACGTTGTTGTGGTTAGGGTGTTTAGGTGACGAGAGAACCATTCCCTATTAATGAGCATGAATTCCCTGTTATCAAAGTAATTTGATAGGTTCGTGATCCTTTGTTCGTTGCACCCTTGCAAATCCAGGTAACCCAAAACCCATAGTGTTCTTATTTATCAAGTTTTTCAAGTCTCCTCATCCTTGTCATAATTCATTTTAGCGTTCTTGAAATTTATCCCACATCAACTCAATTTAACCCGTCTTAGTTTAGTTGTATTCTTAGTTTAAGTTGCATTAGTCCCTAGAGATTGACCCTTGTATTACACCGATCCGTACTCTTGTACTAAGTGAATATTAGGCATTTTATTGCTTGATAGCTCGCACATCAAATTGACATCTCCAGATTAAGATTCAAGGCATCTTTTAGGTTCCTTTTAAACTATTCATCATGAATTCGAGTTTCATATGGGTTATGTGATTGTATTCTTAGACTTTTTGAGCTAAACAAATGAGTTAAATGTTTATTGTGATCTCCATTTTTTGTGTTCCTTTAGTGAAAGCAGTATGAATAACCTCTTTCTTGCAAAAAAACCTTCGATGTACCAGGACCCGATTGCTTATATGAGGTATAGACCAATCCAATATGGCGAAACTTGTTCCCGTAGTGTAAGCAGTATGAACAACCTCTTTCTTGCAAAAAACCTTCGATCTACCAAGATCCGATTGCTTATATGAGGTCCAGCACAACCCAAGATGGCGCTACCCAAGTTTTCGGTAACCCGCTTGATCTAAAGATCAGTCCACCAAATCATATTTCGATCTACGATTCATTTCTCTTTTGTCTCTAGATTTCAGTGCTTCGAGAATGTCGAATGGTTTGTTGGGTTTATCTCTGGTTTCTCGGTAAAAATTGAGCCAACTGAGTAATGCGATGATTTCTTCAAAATAGTTGATCAAACGATCTTTGGAAAAGCAAAATCCATTGAAAACAATCCAATCTCTAAGTAAGCAAGTACAAAATGACATATTTCTTAATAAGAAATCAATCAAAATTCTACTCCACAAGCTTGTGGATCTGATCTGTCATATGTAGAATTTTGTAAGTTACTGAACAAGATTTCGAATCATGAGTTTGGAATTATATAACCATGTTCCATATAAACAAGATTCTCTAAAAACATATAACGGTCCATCATGTCCTATCAGATGGAAGATTTGCTCATCGTTTTTAGCTGGTTTCTTATCCTTCTATATTTGTCATGTAACGGGTTGCCACAAAAAAAAAATGAGAAGCTAGACAGATCCATTTCATTTCCTCAGTTTAGATAGCGGTTCATTAGCAAAATACCTTTGCTTGACGCGTGCTTCCATTGGCATCACTTACAGGCTTATACGAAGCTATTGGAAATATGTTTCAAGATGATGTTGCTTCTAATAAAGCAATATGATCTTATACGTCAAAATTATTTTGACCCAAATAAGTTTATATTTTGACACATTACAACAGTGGGAGGTAAGTCATTTCATAAAATTCTATTCTTATTCTTCCTCTAGGCAGAATATGAATAAATGTATACTGGAACATTCTTATTATCGCAGTGGGTCATAGAGTCTCATCGAGTCACACGGTCGTACTAGATCATAGAGTCATATTGAAACACATGGTTGCTGTGGGTCACAAGTCGCAGTGGCTCACAAAGTCTCATCGAATCGCACGGTCGCACTGGGTGACAGAGTAATATTGAAATACATGATTGCATGGGTCACAAAGTCGCATTCTGTCACAAAGTCCCATCGAGTCGCACGATCACACTGGGTCACAGAGTCAAACTGAAATTGAAACATATGGTCGCAGTGGGTCACATAATTTACCTTCTTTTTATGCTTTTGTTACAGGTGTAATAGATCCGATGGATGAGAAAATCACACTGATTTATTTTTTATATGATGATAAATGGGAAAAAAATAAATAGAGAATCTGAATGGTATTTTTCTATTGTCCTCTGATTAGTCTGACATACCAGCAACTTATTGATGAGTTATGCGCAGAGATGATTGTGGAAAAAATACAAAATAATTGAAGTTAAGTTATTTTCCCAATATTTGTGAAAATAGATAACCGATATATATAATGAATGACAAGCATCTTATTTTTTATTTGTTCGATTGTATAAGAGGAATTCGACCACTGCTGTATGTCGAGATAAAATAGGCAAGTGTGAAGTGTGAAATGGAAATTGAGAGGGAAGTTGAACCTTTAATTCCTATTTTTGGAAGCATTGCTAGAGAAGGTAAGGATAGAGGTGTTGTAGATTATGATGACTGTGTTATTGTAGGTTCAAATAACAAAAGTAGAGTTGGAAGTAATCCGACATAAACAATAAATATTTTGGATCCGGATAATTCTAATAGCGAACATACCGATGGGTTAAGAGAAGATGGGGGTTGTGCTATGAATGTGGTAGTTGTTGAAGTTATTTGTGGCAGTAATAAAGTTGATACTGATGTGCCAACAAAGCATAAGGATGGTGATGGTGAGAATACTTTGGAAATGGTAGTTTACGAGAAGATAAACATTCAAAATAGTATCTCCAAGTTCGAAGATGGATTGCAACTTAAAATTGGGCAAGAGTTTGATAACAAGAAGGATGTAGATGTATTTGTAAAGAAGGGTTCACTTGAAGCCTCTTTTAGATGTAGAACATTGAGTTTTGATTCGAAGCTACGAGAAGTACGATGCAAGTTTGTCGAAAGTGGTTGTAAATAGAAATTACGCGTGGTGGCAATCCCGAATTCCAAACGGTTTAGTGTGAGAACACACTATCCCATTCATAAGTGTTCACTTGTGTCAAAATCGACAGAAGCTACAAAGGGTACAACGCAATTGGTTAAGGATTATTTGAATTAGGATATATTGGAAAATATGAAACACCTCTAGCAAAAGAATTGATGGCCCTTGTAAAATCAAAGTATGGTGCCAATGTATTGTATTTGATGGTATTAAGAGGCAAATTCATTATTCAAAAGGAGATTGTGGTGATGAATTTGAACATTATAGGAGGTTTCCAGGGTGGTTGCACATGTTTTCAGAAAGATATCCCAGATCTGTCGCAAATCTTCAACTAGACGGTGATGGAAAAAGCTTCAAATACCTTTTCATGGCTGTCAGAGTGGCTATAAGAGGATGGAAATACATGCGTAAAGTGGTTGCTGTGGATGCAAAATTTCTAACAAGAGTGTACAAGGGAGCATTGATCGTGGAAACTACACGAGATGGTGAACATCACCAATATCCTCTTGCTTAGGGAATAGTCGATAGAGAAAGGACGAGTCATGGATGTGGTTTATGTCAAGGTTGAAAGAGGTGATACCGGATGAGACGTGATGTGATACAAGCTCCGTAACTTAAGCCGCAAGAATGGAATGGGTTGAGTTGGTAGAAGGCCTAAGGGCACTCTCTAGCCAAGACTCGGTGGTAGGGAAGGTGGACGAAGGGGAACAGGCCAAGAGGGGCACTCGCTCGATCCTTCAAGTGATGGATAGACGAGTGGATCGTAGGACACCACGAAGGTTATGGACGTGACCTTCGATACAGTCTCTCGTTCCTCTTGGACTCCCGGAGCACAAGAGGAACTAAGGTGGCGAAAACTCACAAGAATTGAAGAGAACTTAGAATTTTTTTTATTCGAATCAAGATTGTCTTCCAACAAAACAA
>CM071862.1:8856906-8884179 GCA_036759665.1 Gynandropsis gynandra
TTGAGTTCCTCGACTTCATTGATGACGAAGAGGGTCTTGGTTTTTGGAAAGTTGCTGCTTGTGTCCCCCTCTTCGTTGTTGAACTCCTGATGGTGGTTGAAAAGCACTTGAGCCACGTACGCATTGATTCTTGTACGGAGGCTCTTCGCTCGGGATCTCGTGAGTGGCTTGTCATGGACCACCGGCATGGAAAATTGTGATGCATCTTCTCCTTGCTCTCCATCCGCTCCCGTGCTTGTCTCGCCTATACTAGGCTCGTCCTCGTCGTGATCCATGCTCGGCTCATCCTTGTCGCGCTCCTCTCCTTCTTTAGGGTCGTAGGTCGTTGTAATGCCCTCATCATTCCCTCCCCCTTACGAAGGTTTTGCCCTCAAAACAGGTTCATCTGCATCAAAACGAGCCAAGTCAGCGACATTGAAGGTGGAGGACACGTTATACTCACCTGGAAGTTCGACGCGGTAGGCTTTGTCGTTGATCTTCTCGATTATGCGGAAAGGGCCATCTCCACGTGGGGCAAGCTTAGAACTTCATTTGTTGGGGAAGCGCTCCTGCCTTAGGTGCAGCCACACCCAATCTACAACCTCGAACTTGACGTCCTTGCGGTGTTTGTTGGCTTGCCTCGCATATTGCTCGGTTCGCCTTACAATGTGGTCGCGGACGCTTTGGTGGAGCTTCCTCATTGCTTCTGCTTTCTTGGCTCCGTCGAGGTTGACGATCTCATTGTGATGCCACATCTCCAAGGCGCGGACTAGCGCATAGAGTTCCTTGTCGTCGGGTAGTTGAGCGTTGCTCCGCTTAGTTTTTCGCTGAAGTAGGCCACGAGCCTCTTTTCTTGAATGAGCACAGCTCCAATTCCAATGTCGGACGCATCGCATTCGATCTCGAACATTTTTTCGAAGTCCGGAAGAACGAGAACCGGTGCGTGCGTGAGTCTCTCCTTGAGCGCTGCGAACGCTTTGTCTTGAGTTGGCCCCCACTCGAACAACGCGTCCTTCTTGAGTATTGCGGTGAGAGGGGCGGCTAGCATGTTGAAATCCCTTACGAACCTCCGATAGAAACTTGCTAGGCCGTGGAAACCCCTTACGTGCGTAATGCTCGTCGGCGTCGGCCACTCTTGTATGGCCTTGATTTTCTACTCATCTACTTGCAAACCCTGCGCACTTACAACGAAGCCTAGGAAAACAATCTCATTAGTGCAAAATGAGCACTTCTTGAGGTTCGCATAGAGCTTTTCCTTTCGGAGGGTCTCTAGCACTTGCTCAAGATGCACAATATGATCATTTAAACTTTTACTGTAAATTAAAATATCATCGTAGTAAACTACGACGAATTTACCGATGTAGGCCCTTAAGACCTGGTTCATGAGCAGCATGAACGTGCTCGGGGCATTGGTGAGTCCGAACGGCATCGCGAGCCACTCGTATAGGCCTTACTTCGTCTTCAAGGCCGTCTTCCACTTATCTCCTTCTCGCATGCGAACTTGGTGATAGCCGCACTTGAGGTCGACTTTGGAGAAGATGGTGGCTCCGCTTAACTCGTCCAACATGTCTTCGAGGCGGGGGATTGGATGTTGGTACTTGATGGTGATGTTGTTGATGGCCCGGTAGTCCACGCACATCCTCCACGTTCCGTCCTTCTTGGGCACCAATAAAACCGGTACCGCGCACAGGCTCAGGCTCTCTCGGATGTATCCCTTGCTCATAAGGTCTTGTACTTGCTTTTGAAGCTCCTTGGTCTCCTCGGGATTCATTCGGTAGGCGGGCCGGTTTGGTAGAGGTGCACCAGGGACGAGATCGATCTGATGTTCGATGCCTCGTATTGGTGGTAACCCCGCAGGTATCTCCTCGGGAAATGGATCGTGGAATCGTTCGAGCAATCTCTGGACCTCCGTCGGGTGCTCGTGCGTACCTATTTCTGTGAGCAAAACATCTCGAAAGACCATTAGTAATACCGAGCTTTGATTGCTCAAAGCCTTTGAAACCTCTCTAGTCTTAAGATAGAAGTTTTTCTTTTCATTAGGGTTAACAGATTTGGATAACTTCCTTTGCAATTCATGTACTTGTATAGGACTAAGAGGGGCAAGAGACACTTTACGCTTATTGAGGACAAAGGAGTAGTGGTTCGTCCTCCCGTCGTGTTTAACCTCTCGGTCGAATTGCCAAGGTCATCCCAATAGAATATGGCCGGCTTGCATTGGGGCCACATCGCACAAAACCTCGTCCTTGTACCGTCCTATGCTGAAGGGTACGGTGACTTGTTCGGTGACTTTGATTCCACGCTTGCCATTCACGGTACACCGTGTATGAAATATGGTCTCGCGTTGGGCGGTTTCCTCGGGCTCTATTTGAGCGCTAAGCACCCTTCGAGTGACCAAAAGCTCTCCTGCGTCTCCGTACTCGATCTCCTCGTCTCGGAGTTCCTCCTCTTCTGCCTCGTCCATGGATTCGTACTCACCGCTCTCGGTGATTATCATGACTCGGGGGCTAATGCAATCTCATGCCATATGTCCCCTACCTTGACACTTAAAGCAAATAATGTCACGAGTTCTAATCGAATTCACGGAGTTAGAAGTTTTACGGTCGGGTCGCGTGGCCCGGGAGGTTTTGGGCGCTTTGCCTTTAGAACGCGGGTCAAGCCCTTGTTCTTTCGTGTGAGGCCTCTCGGTTGGCTTCGGTGGTGGATTCCACCGTGTGGTTGGGCGAGGCCTACTGTTTGAGGCTTTCTTAGATTTTTTTTGTTGCTCAATCTCGACGGCAAGGTGCAGCAAGTCGTGCATGTCTTGGTACGGTTGCCGTTTCAATTTTCTTGCGATCCGTTCTTGAAGTCCACCAATGAAGTGTGCCATTGTGGTCTCCGCGGATTCGTTGAGCTCCAAGCGATGTCGTATATGCCTGAACTCTTCGGACCCTGCACCAACTTACGGTACTGTTGTTGTAAGTCCCTATGGAAATGGTTAGGAACATACCTTTTACGCATGAGATACTTTAGTTCTCTCCACGTAGTGATTTGGTCGTATTGTGCTCTACGTCGTTCAGCAACTTCGCGATCCCACCATACCAATGCGTTGTCCGTAAACTATGCGGCCGCGTATTGTACCTTCCTACGTTCCGAATATTCATAGCAATCGAAGATGTTTTCCATGCGACGCTCCCACTCGAGATAGGCTTCAGGATCTACTTTTCCTGCGAAGCAAGGTGGTTTTAATTTTAAATCTGTATGGGATTGGCGTTGCAGCCTTACCTCGTCGAAACCCTCATTCGGGTTTCGTGGCGCTCTACGCCTTGCGTACTCTAGCTCTAGCTCGTCGTCTGAGCTATCTTCGGCCTCCATTCGTCGCGGTTGCTCTCGGAAGTGTGGTGCACGTCTCTGCCTTAGGTGTTCGTTCGGGGGATAGTCAGCGTTCTCCCGTGGTCCGACGAAACGCTCGGCTTGTGGGCGTCTCGGGGCTTCTTCTAGGCACAAGAGCCGGGAATTCATGTCTCGCATGGGTTGGAGTATCTCGGCGAGGGTGTTGTTTGGAACGTCTCCGGTTTCGGCCATGATTCTCTTTTTTTTTTTTGAAGTTTTCTTTGGGTAATTCCACTGGAGTAGCGAGGAAGAACGGACAGCCAATAGAGGAGCGGGGAATGACTATTCAGTATAGGAGCGAGGAAGGACAAACAACTACTGGAGGAGCAAGCAAATGCATGAACAATGGATGACGGACAAGCACAATGGACAAAGGACAACAGACAAGCACAACGGATGAAGATGGACTACCATAAAGAGACAAAGGACTGCCACAGAGACGATGGACAGACACACAAACTGTTTGTAGTAAATAGACGAGAGGAGCAGACATGCAAACACATGGAGGGAACAAACACACAAACGCACGAGGAGGCACAACGACGAAGAATAGGAGGAACAAGCACGACAACGAAGTACGGGAGGAACAGACACGACAGCAAAGAATGGGAGGAACAGACACAACGGTGAAGAATGGGAGGAACAAGCATGAGGAGGTCCAATGACAATTAGAGTTTCAGGCATGAGAGGAGGTGCCGCTGGCGATTAGGTATCAGGTATGAGAAGAGGCACCGGAGGTGGCGCCGCTGGCGATTAGGGTTTGAGGCAGGGGAGGAGGCGCTGTGAGGAGGAAGTAGTTACTGGTGATGATTCTCAAAAGTTAACACCTTAAGTTGAGAAAATTTTACATGAACGGTTTTGACAGACATTCAGGTATGAGGTTATTGAATTGAACAAACCGAGTGATATGTTTCATCATTATAATTCAATAAATTCTTCAGTTTGCATCTATTTACCTCATTGACATTGAAGGACTATTGTGACCTTTGTGACTCAAGGGACCGATACGACCTTGCAACCCATGCAACCCTTGCGACACTTGCGACATATGCGACCCTTTTGATATATATAACCCTTTCGACCCATGGGACCCATGTGAACCTTCCGACTCATGGGTCCCATGTGACCTTTGTGACTCGTCATTTTGATGTCAGACTCTTGTCTATTCGAATATCAGCTATGCCTTATTTCGAATGCCAGCTATGCTTTTTTTAAAATGTGTGTGTACGACACACTTTGTCCATCCATCTTTGTTATCCTTATATTAAAAGGTTCATTAAGTTCTCTAAGTCTCACCATCTCAGCCATTTAAGATGAGATTGAATCTACATAATCCCATCTATGTCCTCTCTTTGTCTATGTCTCTAACCCTAAATTCTCAGAAAAAAAATTTGTAACCCTTGTGACCTTCGTCACGAAGGTCACATGGTAGACGCAGGACATCATGCTGTTTCTGTGTTACTCAACGTCTTGGTAATCGGCGGACTCGTTCTCTATGCAGTCACACACGAGTCCTTACAACATTGATGGAGGACATTGTTTTATATCTGCATTATTTAAGGTCTTGGTAATCCACAGACTAAGACATCATGCTGTATCAACGCTCTTTAAGGTCAAGGTTGCAGGTGAGTGACCTCGGAGATGGGACTCAGTACATCAGCTGTATGCGATGTGTCTCTAAACTTCGCAAATGTGACCTTTGTGACTTTAGGACCTTTTGTAACCTGCTTTTTCTTTCCCTTTTAGTGACCTTTGTAATTCATTATAAATAAATCCATATTTAAACGTTGAAAATGTCTTATTTTGCATTTATTGTTCATAACGATGTGCACTGCATAAATTCGTTTTTGTCCTTTCATCCTCATTACCATAAATTCGTTGACCCTCAATTGGCATAAAAAAGAATGAATCAAGCTTCAACGAGAACCAATCCGACTCATGCAACACAATATGACCCTTGTGCGACCTTTAATTGGAATAAATTGGAACGATGCATAAACGGGAATCCATCCAACTCATACAACCCAATATGACCCTTGTGCGACCCTCAATTGGAATAAATTAAAATGATGTATAAACAAGAACCCATCCGACTCATGCAGCCCAATATGATCCTTGTATGACCCTCAATTGGAATAAATTAGAATGCTGCATAAACGGGAACCCATCCAACTCATGCGGTCCAATATGACGTTTGTGCGACCCTGAATTGGAATAAATTAGAACGATGCATAAACGGGAACCTATCCGACTCATGCCACCCTTGCGACCCTTGTGTGACCCTCAATTGGAATAAATTAGACCACTGCGTATTTGTTTAAACGGGAACTCATCCAACTCATGCTAACCTTGCAACCCTTGTGCGACCCCTCAACTTGAATAAATTAGAACCATGCATATTTATTTAAACAGGAACGCATCCGACTAATTCGACCCAATATGACCCTTATGCGACCCTCAATTTGAATAAATTAGAATGACTCTTGCTGCCCATGCGACCCATTGGACCCATTTGACCCATGTGACCCTTCTGACCCATGTGACCCTTGTGAATCGTCATTTCGATGTCCGACTCCTATCTTATGAACCATGTGGCCCTTTCGACTCAGTGACCCTTGTGACTCGTCAATTTGAAGTCAGACTCTTGTCTTCCGACCCATGTGACCAGCTATGAATTTTTCAATACATGTGTCTACGACATACGCTCATCTGTCCATCCATCTCTCTACTATTAAAAAGTTCATCAAGTTCTCTAAGTCTTACCATCTCACCCATTTGAGATTGAATTGGGAGAATCCCATTGCATTCCTCTCTTAGTCTACGTCTCTAACCCCAAATTCTATGAAAATCTTTGTGACCTTCGTCACGAAGGTCCCATGGTGGACGCAGGGCATCATGCTGTCTCTGTGTTACTCAAGGTCTTCGTAATCGGCGGACTCAGTCTCTATGCAGTCACTCACGAGTTGAGGGTGACCTAGGCGATGGTGTAGATTCACTCTTGAAATGTGACTTTTTTAACCTTTGCGACCTTTGTGACCTTTTGAGACTTTTTTCTTTTTGTAGTCTCTATGAATTTGTCACCTTTGTCAATCATTATAAATAAATAAATTTATATTCAAACACATGTTTTCATTATAGACATGTATTTGCATTTATTGTTCCAACTATGTGAAAAAATGTCTTATTTTGATTGGTTTCTATCCTTTCATCCTTATAAATCCGTAAATTCATCAAGTTCGCATCTATTGTTCCAGATTTGCGACCGTTCGACTTAAACGACCTATGCGTTTCATTTTTGAAATGCCATTATCAAAATATTTGAGTTGTAGATGTCTTATTGATGTGTGTTCAAGTTAAATAAACCTAAACCTACTCTTCAAGTGCATGGGACGTGTGTAGCATAGAATCTAGGTATCGATCCCACAGGGACTAACAACACGACACAACTAAAACAATCAAATCAATGCTTGCTAAGCGAATAAGGTTGATGAATTCAAAATAAACTAATGACGAATATTAAATCGATGTGTAAACCAATTAAACAAACGTCCTAGGATACAGTTTCGCAACTAACCTCCATGAACCATGCATATCAATCGGCTACTCAACTTTTCCAATCTGATTTAAAGAAAAATGATCCTAATCTATCAACTATCTTCTTTCAAGGCCTAGAGACGTGCATAAACTATCAAACCTCGTACTTTCGTGGCTGATAAGCTACTTTCGTGAAAGTGAACACTCAAACACCGAGCGAAGGGAGAGAAACAACATTTCAAGACATGCCCGCTCGGGCATTGGAGGTGTACACGATCGGGCCATTAGCTGCCAATTACCCCCCGTAGCTTTGCACGACTCGGGCACTCAAGGTACACGACCAAGATGGAGTGCCCGCTCGGGTGGAATTGGAGTGCACGACCGGGCGATTTGCTGTCAATTACCCCCGTAGGTTTACACGATTCGGGCACTTAAGGTACACGACCAATGATGAAGTGCCCGGTCGGGTGCAATTGGAGTGCCCGCTCGGGTCAGTTGATGCCAAGAAATCCCCGTTGGTTCGCACGACTCGGGCTCAAGAATCACACGATCGCGCATGGTGCCCGCTCGGGCTGGAAGGAGAGCACACGGTCGGGCAAGTGGTCTGCACGAGCGGGTAGAGGACATGCCCGCTCGGGTCCTTGATTCTCAACAAACTTTCCTAAGATCTAGAACGGCCAAATTAAAAGAAAAATCAGATCTAAAAGAGGGGGATCGAACCAGATTAGATCAGAGGAGAAAGAGAGACACTAGGGCAAGAGGAAGAAGGAAGAAAAGACGGATCTACGGATCGGGGCTTAATGAATGGTGGGACTTAATGCTTTCATTACTTGTACGCCACTTGAATGAATGAAATTGGTATCTATCATGTTTTCAGATTTCATGGTTGTTCTTAATGCTTTCTTTACCTGTACGCCACTTGATTGAATGATCTTAGAAATCTAATAAACCAACGCCAGGGCATTAGGTTTCGGAACTTAGCCATGATTTAGGGTTTAGCCGGTTTAGAATCTACGCCAGGTCAATCGGTTTAATCTAGGGATTAGGATAGCGGTCATAATGCGTCTATGCATGTAAGATGCGCAATGGATACATTGGTATATGCATGCTAGATAGTGGACAAGTCTACGCCAGTCAGTTCCTATAGGAGAGGTTGAATTCCCTGAATTCATGATAGTACCTATACCAATTATCTTTTTAGAACTTCGTTACTTCATTAGGCAAACTCTCGACACCCATGGCGCTTAGCCATAAGTTTTATCTCTTCGATTTAGTTTAGTTTAGCTCAATCATAATCCCAACTTTAGTCACCTCACACGTCTATTAAATTAGTTTAATAGCTCATTAGTCGCATTAACTCCTTGTGTTCGACCCTAGTTACTACACGGTCCGTATTCTTGCGGAAGCGTTAGTCTAGGTTTTTATAACTTGATATAACGCACACACATCAGTGTTCCTTTCCGTAGTTTTTGTTGGGTTGTTTTCCTCTTTGCCCGACCGAGCACAACAAACAACCCGATCGTGCGCATGTCTTCAAAGGAGTGATTGGTCAGGCAATTGACATGCCCAGGCCGTGCAAAACATTCGGGGTACAATCTAGTTAGAGAGCCCGATCAGGCATTGTTGGGAGCTTGGTCGTGCACATGGGACTTTGAAGGAGTGCTCGGTCATGTTGCAGGATCTGCTCGACCGTGCTGTCGTCTTCACTTGAGAGCTCGGTCGTGCTGTGTGATCTGCTCGACCGTATATTAAGCTTTGGTTGGGTGCTCGGTCGTGCTGTGAGCTTTGCTTGGATGCTCGGTCATGTTTTTGCACATGCTCGGCCGAGCATCTCTTCATCCTTTCACCTTCAGTCGTGTTGTGTTGTGTGTTCGGCCGGGCATTGTCTTCTCTTCCAATCACTACTTTGACCAAGTCCTTTCTTCATCGTATCTTGTCCCGTTTAGCCTCCTCTTCCGACCGTGATCGATATATGTTGCCTTTTTACTCTATATACTCTTCATTTCTGCGTCTAAATCACAAAAGTCACTTGAAAGGAATATATCACGAAAATATGCACACAATCGCATATAAAACATCAAAAAATCCTCAATATGTGATAAAAATATATGCGATTGCTATGCAATATAAACACTCCTCAAACTCCCCCAGACTTGAATTTTTGCCTGTCCCTAAGCAAACATTAACGTGCAATGTAACCGGAGAGAATGAAACCTCAAATCCCCTTTCACCTAAGACATTCTTGATACATGTCAAAAGCGATCACCCGATGAATTGCAAGCTAATCCGATCTATTACTAGTCGTATTTTCATCCTTGTGTCATCGAGGCATCCATGAGTAAGCATATCAAAGAAACAAATCAATAAAGTGACATGTGACCCTCTTCACCAAGCAAGACTTCAGACTTAGTACAAATCGATCAAAAGGACTTAACTTTTTGAGCTAGCATACTCGGTTTCTAGGACATCGAAGTTAAAGAGATCTAACCTCTATCTTTTGGATACCACAGCGGAGTAGTCGGACGTGTCGTCGTACGTGCCTTTAGGACGTAGAGAGATAGTCTCGATCCACCACTTAGTCCCGAACCATTGAATGAAACTTATTCTTTTATGCGCGATGCACTCATGTTAGCTTATTGCATTGAATTTTTTCTGCATTTTGCCAATGACATTGGAGCGTTTGTATGCTAATCTATTCTTTCTTCTTTCTCTTTTCTTTGCTGCAAAATAAGCTCGATTCTAAAGCATAAAGTATCATCCTCATCTCAATAAGGCGTAGTCTATATAAAGGATAATCACTTGAATAGAGAGATATCAAAATGTCACAAACCCAACCGTCCTATCCTTGCAAATCTCAAGCAACACCCAAATCCTCATGAACTACGACACTATAGCCTCGAGTGAGAATAAACTAGACATTTCCACCAAAGTTCATAGCCATGTCACGTATCTAATATATCATAGGATCAAGGTTCATTTTAGTCGTCGAAAACATCATATTCATATCTCTATCCTAATGCAAAATTTATTCTGAAAACTAAAGAAAAACATGCAAATTCAAGCAAAAATAACACAAAAAAGTATACGTGATGTGCCTCCCCCAGACTTAAACTGAACGTCGTCCTCGGTGTCTTTCTCACCTGTAAATACAAAAAGCAAACACCACAAGATCTTTGTCTAAAGGGTTAGAGAAAAGCACATCTACAACATTTAGTTTTTGCTTTGTCTTATTCTTAAAAGAAAACGGGAAATCCTCAATCTACCATTGGGTTGCCTCCCAACAAACGCTTGTTTAATGTCATTCGCTTGATGCCTCATAAAATGACGTATCTGCACTAGGAGGGTCCGCAAGAGGGACTACAAACCCTTTCTCAATCGGTTGTGACGCGTTGTATAGCTTAAGCCACTGACCATTTGTCTTGAATGCTCCTTGTGCGTCACTCCATATCTCTACCGCTCCATGAGGGAAAACTTGTCGAACATGAAATGGAACAGACCAACGTGATCGTAGTTTTCCTATAAATAATTTCAACCATGAATTGTACAGTAGAACGAGGTCACCTGGCAGGAATCATGCAGGAGAATCTTCTTGCCATGCCACCTCTTGGTCTGCTCCTTATAGATTATTGCTCCCGTATGCTCCAAGGCGGATTTGGTCCAGCTTATTAACCTGCAAAAGACTCTTCTCACCGGCACTCTTAAGATCAAAGTTAAGGTACTTTGTTGCCCAATACGTGCGATGCTCCAACTCGATGAGAAGATGACAAGATTTGCCATAAACAAGATGAAAAGGTGTCATGCCAATGGGAGTCTTAAAAGCTGTCCTATAGGCCCTTAATGACAAATCCTTATAGGACCTAGACACGATTTTCTCTAAAATGCTTTTGATCTGTCTATTGGATACTTCTACTTGGCCACTTGTTTGCGGGTTATACGGTGTAGCTATCTTATGTTTAATTCCATACTTCTTTAGGAGGCATTCAAATTGTCTAGCTATGAAATGAGATCCTTCATCACTAATAACAACTCAAGCACTCCAAATCTAGGAAATATCACCTTCTTAAGGAACTTCATCACTACCGTAGAGTCATTATTATTAAGATTAAATTCTACATATGTGACTTATTAATCATATATGGATATAATTAATCTTGATAGAATTACAAAAAAACATTTGAACTATAAGAGGAAGGTTGAATGTATTGTTGGAAAGGAAGGAGAAGACATTGCCATTTAAGGCAATGCCCTTCACGTGAGAAGCCTAGGGAGAATGAAATGGTGTTGTCACTTTGACTCCTCCCAAATGCAACATGGTGTTGTCATTTTAGGCATTAATTAGTTGTACTTGTAGGTTAATTTAATTCTTATCTATTTAGCATTTTTTATGTTCTATAAGAAGAACACACTCATTGTAATAAAAATCTCAATGGAATGAGAACACTTTCCCTTCCAATTCTCTCCAACTCAATCTATTTCTCCTCAATCTCTTAAACTCTAATTATTCCAACATGGTATCAGAGCGGTTTACATAAATTTCTTAGTCTATTCTCATCATTCTTCACCATAATCTCCTTATTCTCTTCGAAAAATCTGTTCGGGTTTTTTTAATCTTCTCAAACACCAAACAATGGACATGGAATGCACAAAGATGGCTGTACCCGTGATTCTTAAAGGGCCAAACTATCTCTTATGGTCAAGATTAATTAAAGCAGCCCTAGGAGACAAAGGCCTTTGGAAGCATATTGAAGAAAAAGAAGCTCCAAAGGTGACATCTCATGATGAACATGGGAAAGAAATCATCACCATGGATTCGGAGAAATGGACTCAAGAAAATCAAGCCGTCCTCTCCTTCCTTCAAAACTCCCTTGAACCATCAATCCTTGAAGCCTATTCCTATTGTGAAAATTCAAAAGAATTATGGGACTAGGAGACAAAGGTCTTTGGAAGCATATTGAAGAAAAAGAAGCTCCAAAGGTGACATCTCATGATGAACATGGGAAAGAAATCATCACCATGGATTCGGAGAAATGGACTCAAGAAAATCAAGCCGTCCTCTCCTTCCTTCAAAACTCCCTTGAACCATCAATCCTTGAAGCCTATTCCTATTGTGAAAGTGCAAAATAATTATTAGGATCTACCATTGCAACTTCAAAGACAAATCCTTATAGGACCTAGACACGATTTTCTCTAAAATGCTTTTGATCTCCCTATTGGATACTTCTACTTGGCCACTTGTTTGCGGGTTATACGGTGTAGCTATCTTATGTTTAATTCCATAATTCTTTAGGATGTATTCAAATTGTCTAGCTATGAAATGCGATCCTTCATCACTAATAACAACTCAAGCACTCCAAATCTAGGAAATATCACCTTCTTAAAGAACTTCATCACTACCGTAGAGTCATTATTATTAAGATTAAATTCTACATATGTGACTTATTAATCATATATGGATATAATTAATCTTGATAGAATTACAAAAGAACATTTGAACTATAAGAGGAAGGTTGAATGTATTGTTGGAAAGGAAGGAGAAGACATTGCCATTTGAGGCAATGCCCTTCACGTGAGAAGCCTAGGGATAATGCAATGGTGTTGTCACTTTCACTCCTCCCAAATGCAACATGGTGTTGTCATTTTAGGTATTAATTAGTTGTACTTGTAGGTTAATTTAATTCTTATTCTATTTAACATTTTTATGTTCTATAAGAAGAACACTCTCATTGTAATGAAAATCTCAATGGAATGAAAACACTTTCCCTTCCAATTCTCTCCAACTCTCAATCTATTTCCTCAATCTCTTAAACTCTAATTATTCCAACATGGTATCAGAGCGGTTTACATAAATTTCTTAGTCTATTCTCATCATTCTTCACCATAATCTCCTTATTCTCTTTGAAAAATCTGTTCGGGTTTTTTTTAATCTTCTCAAACACCAAACAATGGACATGGAAAGCACAAAGATGGCTGTACCCGTGATTCTTAAAGGGCCAAACTATCTCTTATGGTCAAGATTAATTAAAGCAGCCCTAGGAGACAAAGGCCTTTGGAAGCATATTGAAGAAAAAGAAGCTCCAAAGGTGACATCTCATGATGAACATGGGAAAGAAATCATCACCATGGATTCGGAGAAATGGACTCAAGAAAATCAAGCCGTCCTCTCCTTCCTTCAAAACTCCCTTGAACCATCAATCCTTGAAGCCTATTCCTATTGTGACAGTGAAAAAGAATTATGGGACTTCCTCAAGAAGGTTTTCGGCAACATCTCTAACATAAGCCAGATTTATGAAGTCAACAGAGAAATCAACAACCTCAACCAAGGAGGAACGACTTTCAACAAACATTTTGGGAGGTTTAGATCTTTATGGGCAGAACTAGACATCTTAAGGCCAAGCTCCATCGATCCAAACGTCCTTAACGAAAGAAAAGAGCAAGATAAAGTCTTTAGCCTTCTCTTCCATAATTATTTAGCCGAGGCTTGATCTTCACCATTATCTGATCTAAAAATTTTTACCCTCTGCAAGATGCCTATATCCGATACGATTATGAGCTACATACACCCGTTTTGTTGGTTTTCAGGTTTTAAGGGGACAAGGCCTAAATGAGCTTAAAAAGACGGATTCCTGAACAAAACCACGTACTTTGAAGATAAATCCACTCAGAGCCAAGATCAAGCCTTCGATTTCGTACCCGACCGGGTAACATATCCGCTGCTTCTTGAGCTAATTGCATAACCTGCATCTCCAAATTTCTAAGATGATATTGAAGGTTCTCCATCTGCTTCTTGGCATTGGCTTGCCCTGCCTTCACTTCCACAATTAAATTGCTTTGATTTTGCTGCTCTTGGAAGAAGCGGGTCAACATGACAACAATATCGGGGGCTGCTTCGGGTTGAGTCAATGGTAGCGCATGTGACTGATAACTTTGATTATGGGACTGCATCCTCGGCTGAAGATTTCTCGGTAGATGTTGCGCATCCAACACACCGTTAGGGTTCCTATACGAAACGTTTGGGTGATCTCCCCATCCGGTGTCGTATGTGTCTCCCAAAAGCTGATTATTACCCATCTTTACCTTTGGAACTTTGTCGATGTCCCAATTGTGAGCTGGACGTTTGGTGCAGCATCTCGGCATCTTAAGATCATTTATGTACTGCTTTCCAGTGGAGTTCTCACAATTCTTCCTTCAATTGTACCTAGCTCATTCAACATATCAAGGGTGTACTTTCTTTGGGATAGAAATAGCCCTTCCTTAGAACGCCATATTTCTATTCCTAGAAAGTACATTAGTTTACCTAAATCCTTAATATCAAACATGGTTTTAAGATATACCTTTCTAGCTTCCACGCCCTCAAGCTCACTTCCCGTGATGATTATATCATCAACGTAGACAAGCACTACCACTATTCCCTTTGAGCTTGGTAAGGTGAATAATGTGTGATCGGCCTCGGATTTCCTAAAACCACGTCCATTTAGGGTTGTGCTTAGCTTGTTGTACCACGCCCTTGGGGATTGTTTAAGACCATAGATTGCCTTTCTAAGTCTTAGAACATTTTGAACTATGTGCTCTAGCCCCGGAGGTGGGTACATATAGACTTCATCTTCTAGTTCCCCTTGTAGAAATGCATTCTTGACATCCATTTGCCAAAGGTTCCACTCAAGGTTCACGGCAAGTGAGAGTACAATCCGGATGGTGTGAAGCCTTGCAACGGGAGCAAATGTATCTACATAGTCTTCTCCATATACTTGTGTGAATCCCCTTGCCACAAGTCTCGATTTATGTTCTTTAGCTTCATCATAAGTCCTCGGAATATACTCCTCATCTAAGTTGGCCATGAAGACTTGATGTTCATGAGGGTACACGGCTAGAGAGCATGTTGCTTGAAGTGGATGGCCTCACAATTGTAGTACACCCGAGTATTCTTCATCATAAGTCTTGTACTTCTCCTAAGTGGTTGCACTCCTTCTTGCACTACTTCTTGTGTTTCAACCCTCGGTGTATTCTTTTCTATCGGTGCTTCACATGGTTGAGTACTTCCTTGGTCATGAACCGGATGTTCTTCTAGTGGATGTCCAAGTGTCTCCAAGATTTTCTTGAGGTTGTTAGCTCGGTCCGAGGGTGAACTAGCCAAGTCTTTTGAATTCTCCCAATTTTTCTCATCATAGAACCCTTTGTTCTCCATGAACTTGACGTCTTTGGATATTAGAACTCTCCTTGTAGAAGGATCATAACACTTATACCCCTTTGGTAGTGGAATATCCAATGAACATAGCCTTTGTGCTTCTTGCCTATAGCTTGTTTCTTTGTTCCCCAGGTACTAAGACAAAACATACACAACCAAAAACTCGTAAGTGATTAATAAGAGGTTTAGTTTTGTTTAATACCTCAAATGGGGAGATATCTTGTAAGATCTTTGTTGGAGTTCGATTTATAAGGTAACATGCGGTTAGAACCGCATCTCTCCAAAACCTTTTGGGCACATTTGTATGGAACATCATAGACCTCGCCACTTCCATAAGATGTCTAAATAATTATGGAAGAGAAGGCTAAAGACTTTATCTTGCTCTTTTCTTTCGTTAAGGACTTTTGGATCGATGGAGCTTGGCCTTAAGATGTCTAGCTCCGCCCATAAAGATCTAAACCTCCCAAAATGTTTGTTGAAAGTCATTCCTTCTTGGTTGAGGTTGTTGATTTCTCTGTTGACTTCATAAATCTGGCTTATGTTAGAGATGTTTCCGAAAACCTTCTTGAGGAAGTCCCATAATTCTTTTGCACTGTCACAATAGGAATAGGCTTCAAGGATTGATGGTTCAAGGGAGTTTTGAAGGAAGGAGAGGACGGCTTGATTTTCTTGAGTCCATTTCTCCGAATCCATGGTGATGATTTCTTTCCCATGTTCATCATGAGATGTCACCCTTGGAGCTTCTTTTTCTTCAATATGCTTCCAAAGGCCTTTGTCTCCTAGGGCTGCTTTAATTAATCTTGACCATAAGAGATAGTTTGGCCCTTTAAGAATCACGGGTACAGCCATCTTTGTGCTTTCCATGTCCATTGTTTGGTGTTTGAGAAGATTAAAAAAAACCCGAACAGATTTTTCGGGGGCTGCTTCGGGTTGAGTCAATGCCAAGAAACAGCGGAAGAGGCCCTTGTCGAGCTTAAGGAGAAGCGCGAGGAGAAAGAGGAGAAGTATGTAAAACCAGCCCCGAGGCCACCTCCTTTGCCATTTCCACAAATTCAGCGCAAGCCAATGGTGGATCAGCCCATTCCTTTGACATTTGAAAAAGGTGAAGCTTCCATCACACCAGGTAGAGAACGATTATGTAAGGACCCAAACGAGCTGCTGGACAAAGGAAAGAAGAAGGAACCCCTGGACCGAGACTTCCACACCACCCGAGCAAAATCCAGTGCTACCCAAGATGCATGTGACGAGGATCTGTGTATAAACATTCTCGAAATGTCAAGGAGCTACACCAAATGCTCAAAACACAATTGGAGCATTCATAAGGCACCTAAGGTGAAGTTGAAAGAGATGAATGATGAAGCTGATTACAGCCCCACCCAGCTGTACACTAAGCACGATAGAGGTCCCTCCTTTGAGAGCAACACAACCGGGCTTATGGGGAAAACAACCGCACGGACTGACTTTCCAAGAAGTTCGACGAATCAGAGTTTTATGCCTAATAGAGCATTCCTGATCAACAAGATTTCAGATTATCCTCCATCCAAGCAACATTTTAAAACCCGATTGGAGGATTGAGAAAGCATCAGTATGCGCCATAGGATTCGGGACCCCAACAGGAAAGAGACATCGCGCAAGACAACAATGAGGACTGTCACCTTGATATGATGAGTAGAGCTTGGTCAGGCTCGAGACCTGATAACACGTAATCCGTTGTAGTATTTATGTGATTCTTAGGTCTAGTTTTGAGTAGATTACTTAGATTTCACCCATTTTTCAAGTTTATTCGAAGACTTCATCTACATTTCGTGTTTTGTATAGGAAACGAAGACATGAGGAGAAACACGAGAGATTGTGGTGATTTAACCCCAAAAACATAGTTGAATGTCAAGGATCAACTTGTGCAAGGCCATGGATTGAAGTGAACACTAACACCGAGCGAAAGGAGCGGAAACAACAAATCAAGACCTGCACGCTAGGGCATGGAAGGTGTGCCCGCTCGGGCATTGAGGCAAATGACCTCCCGTAGCTTTGCACGACTCGGGCGCTCAAGGAACACGATTGGAAAGGGAGTGCTCGCTCGGGTGGAAATGGAGTGCCCGCTCGGGCTAATTGTGGCCAAAATTAACCGCAAGTTTTCCCCACTCGGGCTGAAGAGCCACACGTTCGGGCATGGGTGCCCGTTCGGGCATAAAAGACTGTACACGACCGGGCATAAGGCCTGCACGAGCGGGTAGAAGATGTGCCCGCTCGGGTCCTTGTTTTTCTCAACCATCTCCTAAGTTTTAGAACGGCCAAATAATGAGAAATCAGATCTACAAAAAGGAGATTCGAACCAGATTGAAAGGGGGACGATTCAGAGACATTAGAGGACACACTTGGAGAGATCGAGAAGGACGGAACGAGGGATCCGAAGCATGGAGAATCTATCGAAGATGTCGGTATATGAATAGGGAGGAATCGCATTCTCTTTCTATGTCGAATTTAGTATTCTTTTATGTTTCGTTTTCTGAGTTCATGTCCAAGTAGATCTATTGCCATAGGTTAGAGGGTATTGCCAATATGTAATGAAGTCTTGTGCTTAATGAATGGTGGATCTTAATGCTTTCATACTTGTACGCCACTTGAGATGAATGAAGTTGATCTTAATGCTTCAATACTTGTACGCCACTTGATTGATGATGTTAGAAGTCTAATAAATCTATGCCAGGGCATTAGACTTTGGAACTTAGCCATGATTTAGGGTTTAATCGGTTTAGAATCTACGCCAGGTCAATCGATTGAATCTAGGGATTAGGATAGCGATCGTAATACGTCTATGTATGTGAGATGCACAATAGATATATTGGTATACGCATACTAGATAGTGGACAAGTCTACGCCAGTCAGTTCCTATAGGAGAGCTTGAATTCCCTGAACTCGTGATAGTATCTAAGACCAATGATCTTGTTAGAACTTCGTTGCATCGTTGTGCGACTCCCGATACCTATGGTGTTTAGTCGTTGAGTCATTCCTATCATTAGTTTAGTTTAGTTTGCATTTGCATTCCATCCATTATTTGATTTCACACGTCCGATCAATTAGTCTAATAGCTTTAAGGTTGCATCAATTCCTTGTGTTCGACCCTAGTTACTACACGATCCGTATTCTTGCGGAAGCGTTAGATCTAGGTAATTTATTACGTGAGTTAACGCACATCAAGACCTTAAACAAGCGCTTCTTGGGAGGCAAACCGAGCCTTGTATCCTTTTTATTTCTTTTTTTTTATTTTCATAACTTAATTGTTTTTCGTTTTGTATGCATGAACTCTATCAGTTGCCTCGTTGTATCGTACTCTCTCTCTTTTGGATTGTGTGATTCTTTTTTGCAGGTTCTCTACTTCGATATCATCCACAATGGAGGAGATGCATACAACGTCCAGCCACATCACAACCTGGGACAACAAGAGACACAAGGTGCACATGTTCTATCCTTCTTTTCGCGTGTTTTGGTGTGCGAGATTTTCTCTTAGGTCTTGAACACCGATACGGTGTTTCATTCAAGTCTGGGGAGTCCTCGTCGAGTAACATGCATGTGATTAGGATTATATCTTGAGTTTTTTTAGGAATAAACGGATGGATACCTAGTATGAAATTTCGAGCTTTAGCCATTATTGTGCGACTTTGTCGAATCGTGAATAATAATCTAGGTTTGCTAAGTAAGTCTTTTGGATATCGATTAGTCTAGTAGTTATGATTGAAACCATGATCTATAGTTTCATTTCACCTCTTAGGTTTCTCAGTACCAAGTATACATATCTCTGTGTATATGTTTCATTCTTTACTTTGTTGGATAAATTTTACCGTTCATTTTCTATGGATTATTAGATACCACGCGCTTATACTCCGCTGTCGATATGGATAAGTTTCTAACTTTTTCAGATTTACATTGACATGATTACATCGAGATCGATGGTTCGGGTCTAAGTGGTGGGTTGAGGCGCTATTCTACGTCCTAAGGTTAGAGTTGATGCGTAATCTTTGGTATAAAAAAATTCTTCAATGACGCATCTGTTCACTCCGCTAAGGTTATACCTTATGAGTGTGCTAATCGGCAACCAGGGTCTAAGTAGAAAGCCATCCTCTTCGACTTCGACATCCTAAAAACCATGTGTGGATCTATATAAAAAGGAAGAAAATAGAATAAGAACGAGAATACGAGTCTATGATATCTCCCGCAAGCTTAGGAGAATTGATATGGAGATTGCTTGGACGTTGTCTAGGGGTATGAAATAGACTTAGGTTATTGGTAGGATTGCATGGCTCGTGACTTTCGGTTGATAGAAGTCTGAACTAGGTACGCTTAGGCTTACGTTCATGTGACGCGTTGTTTTGCATAATGACTAATCCTTCGAAGTTTTCGTGCTAGTGTCCATTGTTGTTTAGCTCTTCTTGTACCCGACTCTAGGTTTTGCTCAAGGACGAGCAAAGGGTAAGTCTGGGGGAGTTTGATAACATGTAGTGTGTGTTAGTTTTAGGCTAGGCATTTATATCATTTTTGCATAGTTTGCATAGCACGAGTTACGAATCCGACACAAACGTTCTTTATGTACTCCCTT
Source organism: Gynandropsis gynandra (assembly GCA_036759665.1). Classification (NCBI taxonomy): domain Eukaryota; kingdom Viridiplantae; phylum Streptophyta; class Magnoliopsida; order Brassicales; family Cleomaceae; genus Gynandropsis; species Gynandropsis gynandra. Next base: position 8,876,565 of record CM071862.1, read on the forward strand.
TCTGTTGATTTTCAGGTTTTAAGGCGACAAGGCCTATTCGAGCTTTAGAATATCGATTCTTGGATTCAACCGCGTATAATGGGAGCTACAAGCCATTCAGAGCAACTTCAGGCCACGGAATCAAAGAGAACACCCGAGCATCGAGCGAAAGGATTGAAAACAAGAAGATAACTCAGCCAGCTCGGGCTTGGAAGAGGCCCCGCACGGGCTCCACTTCCAGCAAAGTTTGCACGACTCGGGGAGCTAAGGAGCATGCTCGGATTGGATGCCATTGAGGACCTTGAACGGGCTGCATAATTCAGCAAAATTTGCACGAGTCAGGGAGAGAACCAGCACGCTCGGGTTTGTTGAGGAGCACACAGCCCGCGCGGATGGAGCCTTAGCCTGCGCTGGTTGCCTTTCTAGGAACTAACTATTTTTAGGTTTTTGAACGAAAAAATAAGGGGAAAGAGACGCGGACAAGGGTAGAGATGGTGGCTTAGACCATGAGAGGGACTGAAAAGCACAAGGAGAAACTCAAGAGAAGCTGGAGAAGAAGAGAAACAACAATCCGAACATCGGTAACAAGATAAGGAAGATCGAGGAATCGTATTTCTTATTCTTTATCATGTCTAGGGTTAATTTATCTTGTTTTACAGTAGAATCCATGAGTGACTAAGCCTCTAGCTATGGGTTAGGATTGCCGGATTTGTAATGAATACTTGTAATATGCGTTAATGCTTAGACCTTTCAAAGTTTTCTTGTATTTCGGTTTTGCAATCAACATCGTAAACGCTTTATACTTGTGCTGGCCATACAGTAACCAAGGAATTCGTGTTTATCCGGGAGGTTAGATTACAAATCCAGAATCGTTGTGTAGCCATGGACTCTACTTGCGTCCTGAGATCTTGCAAGGCTGTCCCAAGTTCTCCATTAATCTTGAGCTGATTGTTATGGAACTGCCTTTTCTCCTTCATGAACTCCATGACTAATGTCTCCATGTTAGACAAAGGATTCTTGTCGGGCACTTGTCGTGGAGCTCTCTGTTGCTGCTGGAAACTCGGTGGCTGCCTAATAGGCTGGGTATTCATGTAAGAAAAATTCAGATGATTTCTCCAACTAGGATTGTACGTGTTCAAATATGGGTTGTTCACGGGTTGTTGGAGGTAATTCACTTGCTCATGTTCATCTTGTTGAGACGTATACTGGTATGCCATGTGTTTTGTATCACCATAGTTAGAGCCAAATAGAGCATTAGCATTTGAAATTGATTTATTGTTAACCTCGTAGAGACCCCCATTTCTCTTTGGCAGCGACTGTGGGACGGACCACATAGCGTGGTTCATGACGAGGCTGTCTAGGAGCTCGGATGCTTCAGTGACACTTTTCTCCATAAAAGATCCTCCAGCAGACATGTCCGACATTGTCCTGTGCTCATTGTTGACCCATTGTAGAACGTTTGTAGGACGAACCATTGCTCAAGCCCATGGTGAGGGCACATGCGTAGCAACTCCTTAAACCTGTCCCATGCCTCGAATACCGATTCTCCTTCTCTACATCAGAAGGCAGTGATCTCCCCTCTGAACTGAATTGTCTTGCTTGAATGGAAGAATCTCGCAAGGAATATGGTGCAAATTTGGTCCCAAGTGGTGATGGGACCGAGAGGCAAGGACTGCAACCACGACTTTGCATGGCCTCCAAGTGAGAAAGGGAACATGCAAAGAAGTATCGTATCGAGAGACACATCGTTGACCTTGAATGTGTCACAAAACTCCAAAAATTCCATCAAGTGCTGGTGTAGATCGTCGTGTGTTAAGCCCATGAATTGATTGTGTTTCACCATTGAAATCAGGGGGGGTTTGATCTCAAAACTTTCCCAACCTACAGTAGATCTTCGAATCGTAGTTTGGATGTTGTTGAGGTTGGGAATCACGTAGTCCTTCAGTGGACTTGCACCTTGTGGTCCCGGCTGGTATTGATGTTCGCCCATCCCAATTAATCCTTCTTGCCTTCCATCCATGGTGTTCTCTCCAGCGTGTCCTTCTTTCATTGCTTCTCTTTGTGCTGGTGTCTTAGCCTTTTCCTGAATCTTTTCCTACTTGAGCTTCCTATAAGTTTTTTCAATTTCTGGATCAATTTCAAATTTACTTATAGGTCCTCGGGATCCGAGCATGTGGCTTCAAAAACAAAGTTGCGGAAATAAATGTGCAAAAACGAAAAATAAAAGAAAAGAAATACAAGCGTGATCCTACGTCTGAGGCCTAGCGTGTTTTCAAGTCCCCGGCAACGGCACCCAAAAACTTGATGTGTGTTCAAGATAAATAAACCTAAACCTCATGATGCGATGCAAGTTAAACTAAATTTACCTAAACTATCCGCAAGTGCACGACACATGTGTAGTACTCTAGGTGTCGATCCCACAGAGACTATACAACGCGGACTAAACTCAAACTAGAATCAAACTTGCTACGATGAAATAATGGTTGTGAGATGCAATAATGAAAATGCACTAAACTAATGAGTTCTTGACAATGACACAAATACCCTAGGATAGGTTTTACAACAAAACTTATGAAACCAACAATCGATCTATCTAATAGTGCATTCCCAATCAAGATATCTAAGGCGAATGATCCTAATGTAATTCCTACCGTCTCTCAAGGAATAGGAGCGTGATTCAATCACGTTATCCCCTACTTTCGTGGCTGATACCTCAAACTAAACCCATACGATCTATGATTCATTTGATTAACCCTCAACCATTACTATTCTACCTTCGTGGCCTAGTCTCGATTGTTCTAAGCCTGATCATGTAGAACTGGAATTCTCCTTTTGGTCCTTCTCCTAATCCCTAACACATGCATCTACTTGACCTTCGTAAATACAAGACATTCAACACTCAGACCAAGAATTGATTAATAAAACGGGAAAATGCATTCATGAATAAATCGAAAGAGGTTCTGAGATAGCCATGGGCTAATCCCTTCTCCTAGAACAAGAAAATTACTCAGTCATGAGTTCAGAATCAAAAAACATAAACGAAATAGAATGTCTAAGGAACATAGAAATAAAACGAGGCGTCGTCCCGATTCGATCTTCCGTCTCCTTGCGTGTCTCTCGTCAAGAGGAATCTCTCCAATGGTGAATGGTGAATGAATGAATAATGAATAATGTAAGAAGGATGTCTGTTCTCTCCTCCTCACGTCTTGTAATTCAAACTTTAAATTATTCTCGTGCTCATTTCCACTCAAAACGGACGTAGGAGGGTTTACCAAGTCATGCCCCACCGTACATGGTATGCAGCCGGTCGGGCATGCATCATTTCCTTGTTTATAGAACGGCTTCATCAAGCGCCCGACCGTACTGTGTGAATCCCCGGGCCTTGCATGACTCTCAGGGCTATTTTCTGATAAAGAGCCCGACCGTGCTCCATGTCATACCCGGTCGTGCACATGGTTTTTGGAGGAGTTCTCGGTCGTGCTCTTTCTCATGCTCGACTGGGCTATGTCCTACAAATGCATGCTCGGTCGTGCTCTTGCCTAGCTCGGCCGTGTTGTTTCCTTTGTTGCATGTTCGGTCGTGCTGAGTTGTGGGCTCGACCGGGCTATGTGTTTGTCTTGGAAGCTCGGCGATGCTGCAGCATATGCTCTGCCATTCCTTGTCCATTCTCGTCCCGTTTCCTCTGTTGTGATGCTCGATGCTCGTACTCTGTCCCATATATATTCTTTAGCTCCGAAACATACCAAATATGCATCAAAACCTGTAAGAACATGAAAACACGAAACAAGTAAAATAGATATAAAATCACACGTAATCATTGCAACTATCGTCGTAAACATCTCTAAAATCATGCGAGAATTGTGTACGGAAATGAGACGATCAAAATCCCCAGACTTAAATGCTTGCTTATCCCTAAGCAAACGTAAATGTGGAACACGTGGGAGATACAAAAATCGAGAATTTCCCTTTCGCCTAGAAACACCGCTAAAGCGAACCTAATCATTCAACTAGCAAGTTAAGAGCAAATCCGGCCTAGTAATCTTTCAGTCTACATCCTGGGTTCACCATGGCTACCTATGCGAAAGCAAATCAAAGGCAAGCTAAACAAGAAACCACAACTCTCTCCACCAAACGAGACTTCAGACAAATGTTAAACATAGAATAAAAAAGGATACTTGTTTCATCTGTGAGCTTCTTTATTCCTTTATTCCTTTTTTTCTTTCCTTTTTTATGTTATGCGAGCAACTAGGCTTCTAGGATGTCGGATTTGAAGGGATCCAGCCTATAGACCCAGGCTATCGCTGACAGTATACTCTTGCATCTCGTTCAAGAGTGCAACGGAGAAAATGGCGTTTCTATGCGCTGTGCCCTTAGGATATAGAAAGATGATCACCAACCCACCATTTAGATCCAAAACATCGAAAAAGTATCAAGGTCGATGCACTCATATCGATTTTCTATCATGCTTTAAGGCATTATCCCTATCGATAGCGGAGTGTTAGTATGCGCTCTTATTCTGCAAAACAAGCTCATTTCATATGATCGAATTATCCTCACGAAAAATAAGTAAATCATGATATACATGAAGTATAATCATTTGGATGGAGGGAATAAACAAGAAACTAACCTATCAACCTCGTCTAAACTTCCCACAACCAACACTAGGATTTCCAAAGACTTAAGACCTATTTGAAGTTCAACCGAGTAATAAGCTCTAACATGCAAGATATCATGGAAAAGGTCAGGTTCTTAAGTATCTTAGGTTCAAGGTTCATCTCAAAACGTGGCACCAGACAAGTGCTTGGGATGACTTTGACTCATGAAAACAAAAACAAACTAAAGCTAAGCTAAGAACTACGTAATCAAAGAGAGAAAACAAACGAAAATGAAACGAAATAACCTGACAAACGTGAGCTACTCCCCCAGACTTGAATTGAATGGTGTCCTCGATGTTAATCTCCAATGGAGGATAAGAAAAGTGAAGTCACGGTTGTAGGTCCTGTCTTTTTATCTTTCTTTTTGTTATGTTTTTTGTTATGTTTTAGTAAACCAAGTCCGAAAATAAACAACTACAAAACAAAAGAAAAATAAAATGTTGGGTTGTCTCCTAGAATGCGCTTGTTTAACATTGTTAAGTTTGACGTCTCCATGCCTCATGCGTTTGCGATGAACGGATCGAATAGGGAAATGGAGTTTTCGCTTTCGATCGGTTGAACGGCTTGATAGAGCTCTCGGCGCTGCCCATTTTGAATGTTCCACTCGTATTGCTCCAAAGTTCTACTGCTCCATACGTGAATACCTGTCATATCTAAAAAGGAGCAGAACAACAGAGCCGTAGTTTGCCCGAGAAAAGCTTAAGATGAGAGTTAAAAGTAGAACCGAGTCACCTGGCTGAAATTCATGAGGTAGGATCTTCTTATCGTGCCATCTCTTAGCGCGATCGTCGTTCGCATTGCTTCTTTCTTTGGAACGCCATGCACTGGGCTCGCCCATTCGCTGCTCGAGGTAGGATAAACGTTATCTGCATGAAAAAGTTTAATGGTCTCTTTTTCCATTACCTCTTTCAAACTCTGGTTCAGTCTCCTTTGAGCTTCGATGGAGAGTTTGTGGCTGTTCCTTGTAAGGATTTTGTGCATACATAATGAAGGGCTTACTCTCTTGCATTTCTTTAGGTGAGTGGGTGGCTTTCACGTCTCATACCAAAGAAAAGAAGCAAAAGGTCCGAGCTCAAGTCTAGACATATTCTCTACTTCAAAATTAGTAAGTGTTTTGCGCGGCATCTCCTCATGTAAGGCGTTCTGTAGTGCCTCGATGGCACTCATGAATATCGTCTAGAGTTTGGCTTCCTCATCCGTGAGTCTTGCGTTCCTACAAACCTTTTTCAAACATCTCTCAAGAGGGTCACAAATACTTACCTAATCGAGTGTGTCATTCGCCGAATCTTCCAACAAGTCAACTTTAAAACAAGACTCCTTGAAGGAAGGGCTGTTCATGCAGCTGGACAAGTTGAACTCTATCTTCTCATTTCCGACATGTAAGGAGAGCTTCCCTTGTTGTTCATCAATCATGGGACCTGCAATAGCTAAGAATGGTCTACCAAAAATAATAGGCACCCTAGCATCTTCTTTTATATCAAGTACAACAAAATCAGCGACAATGCAAAGATTAACTACCTCGGTGGAAATATTTTCAACAATTCCCACCAGATATCTTACCGAACGATCCGTGACTCGTAGAGACATCTTGGTAGGTTTGAGATCTCCGAAGTTCATCCGCTTGAAGACCAAATGTGGCATGAGGCTCACACTTGCTCCTAAATTGCACAAGGCTTTTTTTATGTGGATGTTTCTTATGGTGCATGGAATGGAGAAGCTTCCGGGGTCCTACAACTTCGGGGGTAGCTTGTTTTGAAGAATGCGCTGCATTCCTCGGTGAGTGCTACGGTCTCACTCTCTTTAATACGCCTCTCGGTTGAAAGAACCTCCCTGAGGAAATTGGCGCGATTAGGCATTTTTTGGAGGGTTTCGATGAAAGGAACGTTGATGTCGAGCTTCTTGAGGCCTTGTAGAAATCTGCATACTCTCTCTTGATTATAGCTGCTTACCAACCGTCGAGGAAACGGTATAGGAGGTTGGTGGATTTGGGTTGTTTCCTAGAAAAATATTTCCATGGATTCGACTAGAAATTGGATGTTCATATCGTAGACGTTGTTTGATAACGTCTATTTTGTTATAGTATTTTAGTCTCGTTTTATATTTAGTTTCATCATTCATTTGAACTTTACCAAGCATTAAAGCATTATTTAGTCCTCTTTTAGCGTTCTCTCGTGTTATTGCAGGAAATGAAATATCGGGATACAAACATGAGTAAATGAAGCAAAACTAAGCAATACCACTCTCCTATCAGCTATGCACGGTCAGCATCCAAAGAATCATAAGCAAGAGAAGAAAAAAGGAAGCAATGGCCGCTTACAAAAAAATGGAAACAATGGCCGCTTATAAAAATGGAAACTTTCGGTGGTTGGAGCAAAAATGCAAAATTTCGGTTCCTAGAACAAAATTAATAAGAGCACGGTTGGAACATGAAAATGAAACATGTTTTATATAAAATTGAAGCAAGTTGCTGGAAACAAAATGTAAACTTCCAAACTCCTACACAAAAATGGAAATATTGCCACCTACCGAGAAAATGGAAACTAGCGAAAAAGGAAATTTAGCAAAACAAGAAAAGGAACGTGTTGGCTACTTAAACCAATGAAAATAGGTTAGAGAAGAGGAAGAGGAGATACATGACTGGAAAATGAAGGGGAAACGTTGACAATTACATATAAATGGAAAAACAAGAAATGGACAAACATGGAAAAGGAAAACTGCAGTGGCTGTTCGTAATGCTTTTATTCTTGTTGGTAGCTTGAATGAATGATTATAAAAATCTAATTGCATTGGGAGATGAGTTGGATTTTGGAACGTAGCCATGATATGAAGTCTCAATTGATTTAGAACCTTGGCCGGTCGGTCGATTGAACTTAGGAATTAGGATAGCGATCTTAATGCGTCTAGTAGGTGAGATATACAATTGGGAGATTGGTATACGCATGCTAGATAGTGGGTTTAGGCATCGGGAGAGTCATTCCCTA
>CM071862.1:8910334-8923942 GCA_036759665.1 Gynandropsis gynandra
GATCTCTCTTATTTTCTTGGAATTGAAGCAACACGGACTGCCTCAGGTTTGCGCCTCACTCAACGCAAATACGTCAATGATATCCTCGACAAAGCACAATTTTCAGATGCCAAATCCGTTACAACCCCAATGGCTCCAAGCTCGCGTCTCTCCTTGACCGCGGGTGACAAATTAGACGATCCCACGACCTATCGGACTCTTGTGGGTAGTCTCCAATACCTCACGCTTACACAACCGGACATCAGTTTTGTTGTCAACCTCTTATCTCAATACATGCATGCACCGAAAACGAAACATCTACAAGCTCTCAAACGGGTACTTCGGTATTTGGTTGGTACACGAGATCGTGGCATCTTCTTCTCCACGGGTAATACCTCATCTCTCCATGCCTTCAGTGATGCAGATTGGGCAGGGGATCGTGATGAATATATCTCTACCGGGGCATACATTGTCTACCTTGGTAGCTATCCAATTTCATGGTCTTCGAGGAAGCAGAGGTTTACAGCCCGCTCATCCACAGAAGCGGAATATCGCTCTATAGCGGATACCGCCACCAAACTTCGCTGGATCACGTGTCTCTTGACGGAACTTGGTATGCCTATGTCTGAACCACCGGTAATATACTGTGACAATATTGGTGCCACATATCTGAGTGCAAATCCCGTATTCCATTCTCGCATGAAGCATCTTGCCTTGGATTATCACTTTGTTCGACAACAAGTCCAAGGCGGCCTCCTCCGAGTATCTCATGTTAGCTCGGCTGATCAGCTTGTGGATTAGCTCACAAAACCCCTATCTCGTCAACCATTCGTGTCGCTTTGTCACAAGATTGGAATCACCGATGGTGCTCCATCTTGAGGGGGCATATAAGAAGTAGGGACATTTATGTAATTTCTCATTTTATTAGGGTTTTCTACTCTTTCTACTTCTTGTATCTATTTATACACCTTGTAATCCTTTGATTAAGAAATAAGACAAAATCATATCATTCATATGGTATCAGAGCCCTAAAAGACCTACGTCTAAATTTTTTTTTCCACCGGCCAACCCTAAAAATTTTGTCTCGGCGCCGCCAAGACCAATCCCCCTTTCCGCCGCCGTCGGCCACTCCAGCCTTACTTTCCAGCGCCGCTCAAACCGTCTTTGCACCCTTTCGGCCGCAGTCAGCCTCAGCCCCAGCCGTTCGACGCACGCTCGCCCCACGTTCAGCGAACGTCTCACGCACGCCATCCTTTCAGTTGTTCGACGTCCCACGTTTAGCCGCTCAACGTCCCACGTTCAGCACGCCACCCTTTCAGCCGTTTGTTGATGTCCCACGTTCAGCGAACGATCAGCCGTTGGCCACTTCGTCAATCTCTTTCAGCCGTCGCGCCGACCAGCCCTCAACATGTCAAATCCATCCGCTGTCGACGTCACTCCGGCGTTCAACCCCAATGAACCTAATGGTACTCTTCTCACGGTCAATATGATAAACGTGACCAAACTCACCTCCTCCAACTACTTGATTTGGAATATTCAAATTCGTGCTTTACTCGAAGGCCATCAGTTGGATTGTTTTATCCAACCGGATTCCGTCGTCCCAAATGCAACCCTCCTCATCAAAGGACTTGGCTGATCTACCGTCTCAAAATCCCTTAGGTAGACTTCACCGACATATTGTGCAAGTTTTGAAGCTTGTGCGCCCAATTGTCCAAATAAGTCGCCTATCTACTCATTGGCGCTTTCTTGTTCCGCCTCCACTCCCATAAACAAATTGTTTCGATTCTCAAACAGTTCAAGGAGGTTGTTGTACGTGGCAGGATAATCGAGGGCTGCTACGGATTGCGTTGAGTACGGCTGAGGCACATATGATTGATAGCTCTGAGTTTGGGGTTCCGTCCATGGCTGGAAATTCCCAAACGATTGCTGTGCATTCACCATACTCTCGGTGTTCCTGTACGGGAAGTATGCAGAATCGCTCTATTCGTGATTGTACGTATTCCCGTAAGGATAAGCGTAGCTGTCGTAGATCTCTTCTTCATATCCCCAAGCGTTTTATTCCCATGATTGCTCTAAGTATCGCGGGTGGTATAAATCGGAGAGCATAAGACTCGCCCTCTGAAACAAGAACTTCTAGTCCCAAAGGGATAATTTCAATCATTATGTGTACTCGGCTCCTTGGCTTACTTCGGTTTTCAAGCCTTTCTCCTTAGGCGCATGTCAGAGCAACACAGAACATCCACGCCCAAACTGATAAACTATTCATATCGAAGGGGTTATATCCATTAATAAGTTGTGAAGAGTTTAACCATAAATAATATCTTAACCATCCAATCAAATAAGTGGAAGATTCATGAAACTATGAAACGTCCCATTGGTTCCAGCAAGCTGAACTCACTCTTTCATGCCCTTGATAGACTTAAGGCTGGCTGAAGCCGTACAGAAGCTGCTCCCCATTGGATACAACTGGTTGGCTTAAGTCAACCAGTTGTATCACATTCCAATCCTGATAACCCTTTTTCTGATTCTAATGATTTTAATAAGGCATTTCTTTCTCAGTGGGGAGATCATTTAGTAGCGGTTCACGTGCAGCCCGTGCGTGCATCAATCTGTCCGAGCAATGATGCTCGGGCTATTCATTCTATTCGTGCCCTAAACCAGTCCATTCAGTCGTTCAACTTTTGGCATCCCTCTACCGTCCATCCCAGCCGTGTGTACCAGAAAAAAATCAAAGAATCATCGAAAAAGAATAAACCCGTTTTTAGCGGTCTAAGAGAGAAATTTTCCGCGAAGTAGCAGGCTGCATTAAACGATCGTACCCTCACTATCCTTGCTCGTAAAAGACAAAGCGCGAGGAGAATTTTCAACTCGCGATGATACTTGATTTTCTCAAATCAGTCGCCGCTGATAGGCAACTTTTACTTCTATTCCGAACTCTTGACAGAATAGATAAGAGGTTTTTATTCCTGTGTAGACACCTCAACGAACTCATGTGGACACTCCTCCGGCCGAGGACCTCGAATACACATTAAGATGTTGACCCAAAACTAGTCCCTCTGATTTCGCACGTAGGAGATCGAGACACAGCCTTATGCAAGGAAAAGGCCAATACCAAGGAGTGGGTGTAGTGCTCTAATGATTCATTAGATAGATATTCTTATCCACTAGCTTCTTTAACGTTCCAGTCCTACAACATCTTCGTAGATTAGTAGATACTTTAGACCCACTATCTATAGAAACATCTTCTCCTAGTGATGTGGTTAATCTTAAGTAATAATTTACCTAAACTAACGCTTCCGCAAGAATACGGATCATATAGTACCAAGGTCGAACACGAGGAATCGACACAACTCTAAAGCTAGTAAACTAATGATTAGGACGTGCAAAATCAATAAGTGATTGGAATGAGAATAAAGATAAACTAACTAACTAACGGATTAAACTCAATGAACTAAACACCACATTTTTCGAGAGATGCATGATGATGCAACGAAGTTCTAACAAGATCATGGTTATAGATATCATTATGTATTAAGGGAATTCAAGCTCTTTCCTAGGGAATGACTCTCCCGATGCCTAAACCCACTATCTAGAATGCAGACTACCAATCTCCCAATTGTATAATCTCACCTACTAGATGCATTAAGATCGCTATCCTAATTCCTAAATCAACCGACCGGCCAAGATTCTAAATCAATTGAGACTTCATATCATGGATACGTTCCAAAATCCAATTCATCTCCCAATGCAGTTAGATTTTTATAATCATTCATTCAAGCCACCAACAAGAATAAAAGCATTACGAACAACCCATCAATCCGAAATGAACAAATATTATAACCAAGCATTAAGAACAAAACTTCATTACATATCGACAAAGCTCTCTAACCCATGGCTATGGACCTACTCGGACATGAACTTAGAAAACGAAACACAAAAGATAACAATATTCAACATGGATAAAGAATGAGATCCCTCCCTATTCTGTTACTGACGACTTCAATAGCTCCTACGCGCTCCGGCTTCGTCGCCCCGTCCTTGCCCTTTTATGCGTTTTGCTCTCTCTCTACTCTCTCTACGTGTGCTCTGTTTTCTCTCTAAATTTCTGTCTAAATTCGGCTGCTAAAGCTCTCCCCTTTTAGCCCTCTTTCTCCTCTTTCATTTCCTCTAATCTTTCCTCTTTGGCCATCCCCTTTCTTTCCTCTTTAGTGGCTGGAAGTTCCTATTTCTTACAGCAACTGCACTTTTCCTTTTCTGAGTTTTTCTATCTCTTGTTTTTCCATTCTTGTGTAATTGTCAACATTTCCTCTTTATTTTCTAGCCATTTAGTTCCCCTTTCTGTTACCTAACCATATTTCCTTTTAGTTAAATAGCCAGCATGTTCCTTTTCTTTTTTGCTAAATTTCCTTTTCTGGTTTATGCAGGTGACAAACAGGACCGCGCGGGCTGATGAGTGCCCCGCGTGGGCTGGCTAGCAAATGGGACGCCACGCGTGCTGGTGAAGATCCCAACTCGGGCTGGAGCTGCTGGAGGATGCCCGTGCGGGCTAAAATGGACACCCCATGCGGGGTGATTGGAGTAAGTTGTCCGCTCGGGTTGAGGATGAGTGCAAAGCGTGCTGAACGTGCTGGAGATGGAGCCCGAGCGGGCTTAGGTATCCACCCGTGGGGGTTACTTCTCCTTTGACGTGGAACAGTCATGTTTTGGGGCATTCGCTCGTGTTTGTGTCCCGGTATCTCCGTTCATTGCAAAACACGAGAAAACGATGAAAGAGGACTAAGTAATGGTTAATGCTTGATAAAATCCAAATGAATGATGAAACTAACTATGAAAATAGACGAAAATACTATAAAAAATAGACGTTATCAAACTCCCCCAGACTTGAACCTTTGCTTGTCCTCAAGCAAGACTTGAACGAAGCAAGAGAGGAGTTAGAGAATAACCGGAAACTAGCACAATCAACTCAAAAAGTCAGCCACCCTACGCAACAATGCGTCACACGAATATAGATCTAAGCGCACCAAATTTAGACCACTATCTACCGAGAGCTACTAACTGTGCAATCCTACACATATCCTAAGTTCATTTCACTAACCCCTAGACAACATCCAAGCGATCTCCATACCTATTCTAACGCGCAAACAGTTTGATACCATTCTTAAGACAATTACTTTTTTTTCTTTAATCAGTTCTCTTTTTCTTCTTTTCGGTTTCACACATTGTTTTTGAAAATTCGCACTCGGTTTCTAGGACGTCAGAGTTGAAGAAGACAGCCTTCTACTTAGACCCAGGTTGCCAATTGGCACACTCATAAGGTCTTGTGACCTTAGCGGCGTGAAGATGTTGCGTCATTGCTGATTTTTTTCTTTTGATTAAACTATTGTGAATACGCATCGACTCTAACCATTAGGACATAGAAAAACAGCCTCGACCCACCACTTAGACCCGAACCATCACTATCGATGCGCTTATGTCAATGTAGGGCTGAAATAATTAAAGAACTTATTCTATTGACAACGGAGTGTAAGTGCGTGGAAATATAACAATAGAAAACAAAACAAAGAATGAAAGGTATGCTCGGAGATATAAGTGCTAGGGATTGAAGCCTAACAAGAGGAATACAACTATAGGCTATGGATTCATGCACAACCACTAACTAATCGATATCTAAAGGTATGTTTCAGCAAACCTATACTTTTGTTCCCGATTCAACAAAGTTGCGCAGAAGTGACTAAAGTTCAAAATTTTTCGTACTAGATATCCGTCTGTCTAATCCTAACAAAACTAACGAAAAGCAAAAATAAACGAAGAACTCAGCATCTAAATCCTAATCACAGTCATGAAATTCGAAGAATACCCCCCCAAACTTGAACGAAACACCGTCCCGGTGTTCAATACCTAAGAGAAGGACTAATCATGAAAAAACTCGGAGAAAAATAAGATAGATAGGAACATGTGCACCTGATGTTTTCTTGCTGTCCCGAGTTCATGCACTTCGGCGTACGCGTCTATCCTTATATTGTGAATGATGTTGAAGTGGAAAACCTGTAACAAAAGTCACACAATCCGAAAGAGACAGTACGATACATCGGGGTTGTTTGTAAGGAGCATGCTTGTGAAAAGAATAAGAGTCGAAATCTAAAAATATACAATGAAATAACTAAAAAGATATGGACTCGGGTTGCCTCTCGAGAAGCGCTTGTTTAAGGTCACGAGCCTGACCCAGATGTTACTCATCAGGTGGATGTCCTCGACGTCGTCGTATGCATAACGTCTCGCGTGCATAGTGTGCTCGATTGGGTATAGCACGCAAATCAGTTGAGTTCCTTGCACGATCAGTCATGTCTTCCCTAAAATTGGTCATGATGTTTTCTAAGTTGGGGGCTAGATCGTGCTGTCCAAAAATTCTGGTCGAGCTGTCCATAAGTCCAGTTGTACACTCCATGAAACCGGTTAGACGTTCATCGCTTGTTTCCTTTAGCGTCTCCCAAAATTTTTGGTGCTTTCGCCTTTATGGTGAAGGCTTCATCTTTACCTTGGGTGCCTTTTCAATGCTCCAATTGTGTGCTGGACGTTTGGTGTAGCTTCTCGGCGTCTCGGGGTTGTTTAAATATTGATTTGCATCACATTTAACTCAGGTTGTGCGGAAGTCTCGGTTAGGGGTTTCCTTCTTTTTTTTGTCAAGCTGCTCGTTTGGTACCTTATGTAAACCTTCTCCAGCTTCTGTGAGAGTCATATCTAGGGAATCCGTATTCGCAAATTCCTCAAAAACTTCCTTGGCTAAATTCTCAAAGACGCCGTCGGGGAACACAAAGTCGATAACGCACGGCTGCTGAACTGTGTCAATTAAGTTGAACTCTACTTACACCTCGGGTTTCTTCTTATGCTTATTAATGTCCATAGCCTTATCGGCTGCTGTGTTAGATTCTTCCCCTTTTTCAAATATCGAGGGAGTTGGTTGATCCACCATTTTCATGCATTGACGTTGTGGGAATGGCAATAGAGGTGGCCTAGGATATGGTTTTACGTACTTTGGCTCCTCTTTCTCCTCGGGTTTATTTTTATGCTCTTCAACGTTACTGCCTTTTTCCATTGTTGCAGTAGATGATTCATCCTTTCCAAATGTTGAAAGATTAGGTTGGTCTACCATCTTCCTGAGTTGACGTTGTGGAAACAGTAAAGGAGGTGGCCTCGAGACTAGTTTTACATATTTTTGCTCCTCTTCCTCCTCGAGCTTCTCCTTCAGCTTGTGAACAGCCGTTTTCGCTACTGTGATAGATGCTTCACCCCTTTCAGACATTGAAGTAGGCTGATCCACCGTCTTACAATTCCTTAGGCAAATTTCGTTGACATGCTCACGAGGATTTGTTTCTGAACTTCCCGATAGAACTCCTTGTGGTTTGAAAGAATTTGAAGTGAGTTATGCAATTTAATTCTCTAAGCTCTTTAGATGCATTTCGAGTTCCATACCCTCCTTCTTTACGTCTCCATAACTCCCTCGCATCTCTCTAAGTTCAGCATATTGATATTTCTCCCCTTGTAAGAGTTGAGCGAGCATGGACATAATATCGGGGGGCACATGTGATTGTTAATTCTGAGTTTGGAGTTGCGTCCATGGCTGAAATTTCTTGTCTCGTTGCATCGCTAGCGGCTGAAAATTTCCCAATAGATGTTGCGCATTCAACACACCGTCGGAGTTCCTATACGGGAAGTTTGGGTGATCACTGTATCAGTGATTGTATGTGTTTCCCGAAAGGCTGATTGTAACTCTCGTAGTTCACTTCTTCATACCCCCAAACTTTTTATTCCCATGATTGCTCCGAGTAATGCGGACGGTGTGAGTTAGACAACATATGATAAATTTCGACAAGTTGATCTTTTACTTCAACTATACCGGCATACAAAGAATGGACCTCGTTCATGTTACCTCGCAAAATAAAAAACACAAAATTCAATCAAGCTCCGAGAGGTTAAAATATTTTGACTAAAAAAGAAAGAAAACAAAAGCAAAAAAAAAAATACTAAAAACAAATAAAGACTCCGGAAAGGAGTATATCCTAATTCAAAAGTATCCTAACTCTAAAGTCGTAATCAATTCCTTGGCAACGATGCCAAAAATTTGATACTGTTAATCTCAAGTAATAATTTACCTAGACTAACGCTTCCGCAAGAATACGGATCGTATAGTACCAGGGTCAAAGACGAGGAATCGACGCAACTCTAAAGCTAGTAAACTAATGAATAGGATGTGTAAAATCAATAAGTGATTGGAATGCGAATAAAGATAAACTAACTAACTAATAGATTAAACTCAATGAACTAGACACCATATGTTTCGAGAGATGCATGATGATGCAACGGAGTTCTAACAAGAACATGGTTATAGATATCATTACGTATTCGGGAAATTCAAGCTCTTTCCTAGGGAATGACTATCCCGATGTCTAAACCCGCTATCTAGCATGCGTACTACCAATCTCCCATTTGTGTAATCTCACCTACCAGATGCATTAAGATCGATATCCTAATTCCTAAGTTCAATTAACCGACCGACCAACGTTCTAAATCAATTGACACTTTATATCATGGCTACGTTCCAAAATCCAATTCATCTCTGAATGCAATTAGATTTTTATAACCATTCATTCAAGCTACCAACAAGAATAAAAGTATTACGAACAACCAATCAATCAAAAACGAACAAATATTATAACCAAGCATTAAGAACAAAACTTCATTACATATCGGCAAAGCTCTCTAACCCATGGCTATGGACCTACTCGGACATGAACTTAGAAAACAAAACACAAAAGATAACTATATTCAACATGGATAAAGAATGACATCCCTCCCTATTTTATTATCGACGTCTTCAACAGCTCCTCCGCGCTACGGCTTCGTCGCCCCATCCTTACCATTGTACGCGTTCTGCTCTCTCTCTACTCTCTCTATGTATGCTCTGTTTTCTCTCTAATTTTCTATCTAAAATTCGGCTGCTGAAGCTCTCCCCTTTTAGCCCTCTTTCTCCTCTTTCCTTTCCTCTAATCTTTCTGACGTGTGGAAACACGAGTTATAATTAACCTAGTCCACTTCACCGCAAGTATACGGATCTTGTAGTACCAGGGTCGATCTCAGGGACTAAAACAGCTAAACTAAGAACGAGACTAAACTAAGACGAGAGATGATAAGATGGGATATGGTCCTAATTTTCCTAAAACTATCCTAATGGTGACAACGAAACTAGGGTAAGGATAAAACTAGATATGATGAATACTACGGGTGTACGGGATACCGGGAATTGCATAGATGAACGACTAAGGATCATAGATCTATAACATCCTCTTGACTACGGGAAATTCATGCTCTAAGGTGAGGAGTGATTCTTCCGAGCCTAAACCTCCTAACCATGGATACATGCAACCCTACCTTCCAGCAGCGATTAACATATACCATGGCAGCGTTACGATCGCAATCACTATCCCTAAGATGACTAACCGACCGGTCAGATTCTCATTAGCCAAAGCTTAATCTACTACTTAGCGAACCGGATTCGTTCCTTAACCTTCCAACAAGGTTCGAGATCCTATGTTGTTGAGCGGTCAGCACTAACATATGATTGATATTGCTAAGCGTAGAACCGCAAATCAAGAGTAAATAAATAAAACTAAGAATTAAGGTGAATCATCGTTCATACATACAATTCCGATATCCCTACCCGCAGTAGGGACTCTACTCACTCATGAAAGAAACGAAAACAGAAGATAACACAATTCTATACATGATAAACCCTAAGG
Organism: Gynandropsis gynandra; assembly: GCA_036759665.1. Taxonomy (NCBI): domain Eukaryota; kingdom Viridiplantae; phylum Streptophyta; class Magnoliopsida; order Brassicales; family Cleomaceae; genus Gynandropsis; species Gynandropsis gynandra. The sequence goes on from CM071862.1 coordinate 8,920,108, forward strand.
AATTCGATGCCTCGACCTTCCCTATTGTGTTACCGGTGTACGGATTAGTGCTTCTCTTCTTCTCCGATGCTTCCTGAGCCTTCCCAAATGTTTTTCCTACGGGGCTGAAAGATGGTTAATTGCCCGAGCGGGTGTTCAGATTTCGCCCGATCGGGTGGTGATCACCCGATCCTCTTTGCTCATGTGCCCGGGTCGTGTCAAATGCATGGATAAACCCCGTAGGTTCTACCCGAGCGGGTGAAGGAATAGTGCCCGATCGGGCACCCTTGTATCCTTGAAATCTCTCTTTTCCGCTCGTTGCTCGGGCTTTCCTTTGGGTTCTGGAGCTCTGAGTAGATATGTCTTCAAATCTTCTGGTTTTTGCAGGGAATCCTTCATATTGAGCTCATTTAGGCCTTGTCGCCTAAAAGCCTGAAAACCGAGAAAACGGGGATGTAAAACTCGACACCGTATCGGAATAGTAAGACTCGATGTAAGAAATATGCGAAAATAGTGTAAAAACCTATCCTAATATTGATACACTTTCAGTGTTATCACTTTCCTCTTTTGCCGTCCCCTTTCTTTCCTCTCTAGTGGCTGCAATTTTCTGTTTCTTACAACAACTGCATTTTCATTTTCCGAGTTTTTCCATGTCTTGTTCTTTCATTCTTGTGTAATTGTCAACGTTTTCTCTTTGTTTTCCAGCCATGTAGCTCCCCTTTCTCTTACCTAAACATATTTCCTTTTTGTTTAAGTAGCCAACATGTTCCTTTTCTTGTTTTGCTAAATTTCCTTTTCTGGTTTATGCAGGTGACGAACACGACCCGCGCGGGCTGGCTGAGAAATGGGACCCCGCACGTGCTGGTGAAGAGCCCAACTCGGGCTGGAGCTGCTTGTAGAGTGAGCCCACGCGGGCTAAAATGGACACCCCGTGCGGGGTGATTGGAGCAAGGTTGTCCGCTCGGGTTGAAGATGAGTCCGAGGCGTGCTGAAGGTGCTGGACATGGAGCTCGAGCGAGCTAGAGTATCCACCTGTGGGGGTGAATTTTCCTTTGATGTGGAACGGTCATGTTTTGGGGCATTCACTCTTGTTTGTGTCCCGATATCTCCGTTTACTACATAACACGAGAAAATGATGAGAGAGGACTAAGTGATGCTTAATACTTGGTAAAATCCAAATGAATGATGAAACTAACTATGAAAATAGATGAAAATACTATAACAAAATAGACGTTATCACCTAGTATCTTCTTCTAGAACATAAATATATGATTTTCTCTTGTTTGAATAATGTGTAGCGTCAGTGGCACAGTGAAAATAGCGTTCACACTCATGTGTCTTCCAGAACCAGGGGCTGCATTAGCAAAACATTCTTATCTGACTTTGGATCCAGACCTTTGAACCCTGGAACATCGTGATGCCCATAGACCAGTTTACGATGTCTTCGTCGCTGACGTTCGTCAAGCCTCTTGCTGCTCTTCTCATTCTTAATGCTCTTCTCTCATAACTACCTAGATCCCCGGGGAACTAGTTAAGCCTCCGCCTCAAACAAAATGAGAAAAAAGGAGAGGTATGGAGGCACTACGAAAGGGTCGGTCAATAGCATAAAGGCGAGGGGGAACTCAGTAGTGGAAAAAGAGATTCCTCGACAAAGAAGGAAAGTAGCTAAAGAGTATCATGCAGATTTGGTGCTAAGGAAAAGAGAGTAAGCAATAGTGGGAGCGGTGATCATACGGGCAAGCAGGTTTCTTTCATTTTATTAAATATAATGGTATGTAGGGCTTCTTTTAGGTCATAAAGGGAATCACACTTTTAGCTCGTTCATCTCATTGTGTGCAAACTGGATTTTATTCCAAAGATGTGATCTTAGAGCTTGCTTACACTATGTATACCATCAGTGGGAACTTTGCTTTCTGGTTTTTCAAGTTGTGTACAGGAATAAAAGCATTAAGAACCACCAAGCATTAAGGACAAGACTTCATTACATATTGGAAAAACTCTCTAACCCGTTGTAATGGATCTATTCGAACATGGACTTAGAAAACTAAATGAAAAAGAAGTCTATCTTAAATATAGATACAGAACGAGAAGACTCCCTAATTTAATACCGTAGTCTTCAATAGCTCCTCCGCGTTCCGAGTTCATCGTCCTGTCTCTATCCTTTTTCCTGCGTTTTGTTCTCTAACTGACTGTTTCTCTTTTGCCCCTTCGTCCTTCTTTCCTCTTTTTCTATTTTCCTTTTCTTTAGCTAGCTTCCTTTTTCTCCTTTGTTCCCTTTTCTAAACAGCCACCCGTTTCCAATTCTTGCTCAACAGCCTTGTTTCACTTTTGCTGCCAGCTGTTGATGGTTTACATTTTTGTTGTAGGCGGTTGTTGTTTCCATTATTTCTAGCTCACTACTGCCTTTTCTTGCTCCAGCCAGGTTTCCATTTCATGTTTCAATCGTGCTCTTCCAAGTGTTGTTCCAGCAGCCGGAAATTTCCAACTCGTTCTAGCCATGTTTCCATTTATGTGAGTCGCGGCTGCTATTTCCATTTTGTGGAAGTGGCTGGCGGTTTCCATTTTTTTGTGTCCAAAAGGGGCTTTAATGTTGAGTGTGTACAACTGAGCTTGAAGTAGTTTTGCCGACATTTCCCAACATTTAATTGTGTTTGTATCTCGATATCTCATTTCCTGCAAAGCACGAGAAAATGCTAGAAGAATACTATATTGTACTTAATGCTCGGTAAAGTCCAAATAAATGATAAAACTAACTATAAAAATAGATGAAAATACTAGAAAAATTTATACGTTATCAACTCACAAGCGACTCACTGAGACTCCTGACCCTCTTCGACTTAAGTGACTCAATGAGACTCAAGAAACCCTTGCAACTCAAGCGATCCTTGAGACCCAATGATTCTCTTGAGTCGAAGAGGGTCTTGAGTCTCAATCGACTCACCGAGACTCCTGACCATTTTCAACTCAAGCGACTCAATGAGATTCAAGCGACTTACTGAGACTCACACCCATTTGAAATCAATAAACAATTTCGCTTTCAACAACCTAATCTCTAATATCTGCAACGTAAAACCCTAGAAAGTGATCCACTCATAGACGCCAATTAAGATTGACTCGTGCTCTCTTCTTCATTACTGATTCTTGCCATTTCTTTCTCACTTCGAAATTTCATTGGTCTCAACTTCTACATTTCCTTCTTGCTTACTTTTAACTCGATCCTTGCTCTTAATTTCAAATTTCCCTCACGCTCTTTGCTCTCAACTTTGAAATAAATTTCGTTTCAAAAACTATCAAACTGTGTGTGTTTTCACGTGTTAAAAATAAGGGTAAGTTTACCTTTTATCTAAATTTTTTCTTTTTAATCCCTAGATTTACGAAAACATACGTGAAGCAAGAAAGTTGTACGAAAGAGATCCTTGATATTCCCCATTTCTAGATGTTCAAACATTTTGGAACACACATTTATTCTCGTTTGTTTTTTAACATTATGGTAAGTATTGATATATAAGATAGGTTGATTTATTTTAAAAAAATATAAAATGAAATAGATTTTTTTATTTGAAAAATTACAAAAATCTATTTCTATATAGATGAATAATTAATTTTTTTGGACAATAATGTTGATTAAATTTTTAATTTACGAGATATAAGTTTAAAAATATTGAATTTATTTATATCACAAAACATTGTGAAAAACTATATGATGATGTATTTTTTAATGAAAAGTTTTGTTTGAACAATATATCAAACTAAAGGAAAAAATTATTAATAGATACCACAAACTCGTATTGTTTGGGCGGAATATCAGATATACCCTCGTAGGGCTAAAACGCTTCAAAAATACCCTTCCTTAAAA